>BGPR01036497.1:0-15513 GCA_013235015.1 Araneus ventricosus
TTTTTTACTGTGACAGAGTTGAAAACGAGATTTAAATACATTAGTCAGATAATGCGATTTTAAAATGTTATAAACTTAGCGTCCTCGCAAGTTGAAATTAAGCGATTATAAGGCATTTTTCATGAAACAAATCCTATATTGATTGAAAAAACAAGGCTTAAAATTGCCAGACTTTTATGTAATGATTTCCAAGTTCAGCTTTTTTATTGCGTTACATCAATTCTTCAGTATTATTATTATTTTTTTTTGGTTGCCACACTGATCACTTTTAATTTTGTTGTACACAAATTATTACGATCAGATATAAAAATTTTTAAAAAAAGTGAAAGGCATCCTTTTGATATTGATTTATTAAAACCAAAGCAGAATAATTTGTCATAATTTATAGTGAAAAAGACAAGCATTTATTTTATTGCTACAAACCTAATGACATATTTATTATAATATACTCAGTGGCGTAGCGACCAGGAGGAAAGGGAGGTGTAGATGCCCCGGGCGCTAGCTTCATGAGTTCAAAACATTATTGCGTTTATATCACATTTGAAAGCAAAATATGAAGAGGAGGTAAAAGTTTTCGTGCACCATTTACACTTGCTAAGCCATTAATGACGAAAGGGGTAAAAAAAGCATTATATTCTCCTGACGCCACTTACCCTCTCTACGCCACTGGTCAACGTGAAAAATCATTAGTTTATTTATGTCATTTTCTAAAGCCGAAAGCTATCGGAGGTGAGAAAATGTCATGCCCTGGGAGCCGTTCACACAAGCTAAACCACTAATGATGCGGGGGAGCGAAAAAATCATATTATGCATTGGTGTAGTCGCAAAATAAGTAGAACCGGAATGCTCTAACCTGGGTGACAAAAATCGCTCTGTTTTTAGGACGTTCTCGCAATTTTTTCTTATTTATTTCTCATGAAAAAAAAGCAGTACCGGAACGCTGTTCCGATGCGTTACCCCGGTCCGCTCAACTACACCCCCAATATTATGACCCGGGCGTCACTTACCCTAGCTACGCCACTGAATATTCAACTCAACTTCTGCGTTTAATGAAAAAAAGTTGAAGGAATTACTAATAGTTAACTTGAGTTCTTTGCTCTGATGCATGTTGTAGATTTTGTCACAATGTCAGTGGCGAATCCAGGAGGGGGGGGGGGGGGGGGGGGCTGCGGCCCCCCCCGCTAAACCAGAACTCTTGATTTTATTTAAAATCACTACAACTGTTTATTCTTAATTTCCCTTTTTTAAAAAATAATCAAAACGTGACAACATTGTTATCTGGCTTGACAGGCTCGAAAATTTTTCTACTTTTCTAGTATTTGCACTTGTAGCGTTGACGCGGTCGAAAACAGTTTTTGGCTGGTTATTTCATTGCATTTTTTTATTAAATTATCGAAAGTATTGTAGTGTTCTTTATGATTCTTATTGTCAGGTGAGGAAAGTCTGTAAAGTTAAAGTGTTTTCGTTTACATAAGCGATGAGCTTTGACATTCGTCACGACGATACAAAATTTTTATGACCTCGGGGGGGGGGGGGGCGACCCGAATCCTGGATTCGCCACTGCACAATGTAACGCATTTTTGTAAATCTGTAAAGTCGAGATGCTCACAAATATTTATTTGTTGAATTAATGCATTACTACAGCTATTACCTCGACATTTATTTCTGTCTCGGTTTGAAGAAAAAAAATTAAAATACTGTTCTAACAAAGCCCGAACAATTCTGTTATTTAACTCCACAGAAATCCTGCACCTACTCTATTATTTTGTTATTCTGAAAGAACACTTCCACTAAAACTGTCTGAACAGGATTTGTCGCTATCCAATCCATCATGCCTCCTGTTTTAATGTCACTTTCGCATAAAATTTTTATCCATCCCTACATTCGAAAAACTGGCACAACCCTCAACCGAGATTACTTCACCCAGCAAAGTCGTTTTATTTATACATCCACAGCGAGTATCCCTATTTGGCCAAATACCCGCCATAAACTATTTCGAGCAATTTTATTTAAGACAGCGACGCCATGGCAATTTTACGATTGAAGGGAAACCAAACTGGTTTCTTCCAGAGAAAGTTCTCCGCCAATCTTTGTTTATAGCTTTTTGCATGGATTTGCGAATGTAATGATCAATTACAAGGAAGTGTAGGCGTGTTTAGGATTTGTGTCAGGTCATCGCAGGTCAAAGGGTAGCGAGATGCACGGCAACATAACCAGTGCTGGGGACGGTATCTATCAAATTCTGCAGCAGGAAAATATATTTTTATGGTTTTCTATTTGTAGAAAAGTAGAGGTAAGATTCAGGTTCTGAAATGTGGAGCAAGGTAGGCTTCAAGCTGTCAGGGGTTAGGTGTAGTCGTGGTTGCATTGTGTCTTGAACTGTTCGGGTCAGATGATCATGTTACCATAAGGTTCTAATTATTTGAACAGAATTGCAACAAGTTGATTACGAAAGCGTGAGTCGTAAAAATGTTAATTCTTATCATGCATAAAGGGATCGAAATAGTTGATGAGGCAGTCGGTCTGAAATTGGTTCGGTTTGTGTCGGTGAGATTGATGGTGATGAGCGAGGTTCGTTTTGTGTCGGTGAGATTGATGGTGATGGCACGACTTCAGCCCCTCCAATAGTTTGGAAGCTTTTTATGCAATAACAATGAAATCCATAATGTAATGTTTGAGAGGAGAAAGAATATAACCCATTCAAAAATGATGTTCGTTATCTGTTCGTAAAATAATCATCAATTCATAAGAGAGTTTTATGGGAATCTGTTTAATTCGTCCAGTTAACCCAGAAAAATGAATTAAAAATTGCATCCCTTTATTTATGACAGGGAACTTGGCTAATTCGAAGCTGAAGGGGTCACAATAAAAATTCGAATTGTCCAAAAATTCGAATAAAGAAAAAATGAGTACAAAAAGAGAAAACACCAAATTTTAAACTTAAATGTCAGTAAAGATCTATTCTTGACACTTAACAGTTTTAATAAATAAAACAAAATTGATAGAAAAACAGGAAGTAATTTTAATAAATAAAAGTATTAATAATTATAGCTTTTTATAAATTAAATACTTAGAAAAATAACTTTAATAAATAAGTACTTAATTTCAATAAAAAAAAAACAGCACATAGCACTTTGAATAGAACAGTTGTGCAATATCAGTTTAAAATAAACAGTACTAAAAAGGTAATAAACTTTTATTGCTTTTTTTGATTGAATACATTGTACAGCGGTAAAGTTCTTAAAGGATTTAAGAGCCTTAAAAAAACTATTCTCTTATTCCCATAGAAAACATAAGGTACTACGTATTTAATTTTTTTTAAAATTCAGAAATAAAAACAGATTTTTCACAGTTTTTAGTTTTGACTTAGAATTAATTAAAATAAATTCGAAATTTACAGACGATATTTTAACATTTTGTTAAGAGGAAATTGAGGAACCAGAGAAAAGAATTCCAACACTTTGAATACAACAGTTGTGCAATATAACTTTAAAATAAACAGTACAAAAAAGTAATAAATTTTTATTGCTTTTTTTGATTGAATACATTGTACAGCGGTGAAGTTCTTAAAGGATTTAAGAGCCTTAAAAAACTATTCTCTTAATTCCATAGAGAACAAAAGGTACAGACGTATTTAATTAATAAAAAAATTCAGAAATAAAAACAGATTTTTCACAATTTTTAGTTTTGATTTAGAATTAATCAAAATAAATTCGAAATTACAGACGATATTTTAACATTTTGTTAAGAAGAAATTGAGGAACCAGAGAAAAAAATTCCAATTACCAAAGAATTTGAATTAGCAACTCCATTCCTATACAAAAAATGTATGTTTCAGTAAGCTGTACCACCCCTCAAAGTTTGTGCCACGACCGTAGAATCACCCTGTACATTTCTTTGTAAACAATAACAATGATACGTATCTCTTACTTGGTAAGTTACATAGACGGAAAATTACTCTCTAGTTGCTATTAGCTACGAAAGAATAGCGACTTTCAATAAAAGAAACAAGCTGATCTTAAAATACGAATTAAAACTTTTGAAAATAAACATTGAAAAGTAACACTAAATAATTATCAAGTTATTAACAAGAAAATTCTTTAACGAAATTATAACTCAATTTCAAATAAGAATTTAAATTGAATGCGATATGATTCCAAGAAAAGATCAAATATCAATTCGATGTGAATGAACTTTTTAAAAGCAGCCGATATCAATTTTGATGCAGACGGAATATTAAATAATTTTCTTGACAAACGACTTGCAGTTCACGATAGGTTTTTTACATTAAATCAGAGGTTGAAATATGTAAAAGAATGCTGTCACACAGCCAGCACAAGAAAACAAACTTAGATTCTTTTGAAGTAACTAGTTTTAAATTCGAACTAGTTTCTTTGGAATGGTAAATTCTGGAATTGATAAGTAGATCCATAAACTGGTACGACAAATGCTATGCAGCTAATCACTTTAATATGTAGTTGAAACAAGTGTCTCACGCTGACATAACGAAAAACTATACAAATTTTAATTAAAGTTTTTCATGCTTTACGGTAGTATTTACTAGAAGCAAGAAGTGAATTCGACTGAAAAGACGTATCAATATTTCTTTGTAAGTCATATGGCATCGAGCTTTCTTAAATTTTATTCTATTTCGAATTTTATCCAAGGCAATAAACTTCTTGTAATAACGTCCTCGTTTGTTTATTGGCTTTATAAAAGCTTTAAAAAATTTAATTTAAATTTTCTCAGAATAAAAAGAATGTACTTATTGTTTATTTTTCTTGCGTATATATGAAACAGCTGGACAATGTTTTATGGAAAAATGAGGTTGTAAGTGCAAAGTGTTCAAGAAATCTTGATTTTAAAATACACGGAAAAATTGCCGATAAAGGCAGGCAGATTTAACTAAAAATGCTTGGGGGAATGGGAGGACATTGATACCCTTTTTTTGGGGAAGCTAAAAAATGATTTTATCAACGGTAATAATTAGAACTAATACTGTATTTATACATTTGATAATCTAATATAGGATTGCAGTCGAGATTTGGTCATAAATGACATAATAACATACTTATTACACTTTTTTCCTAAAAAGGGATTTGATCAATCTGCCCCATACTGTTTCACGAACTTTCTGGAGGTTACGTCACTTCCTGCTGAAAGAGTATAAAAGCAAGATCTCGAGCTTTGAGATTTATTGGTAATCTCTGTTGTGAATTTTTAGAAGTATGTTTTAATACTTGTGCTACGTTGCTTTGCTTAGAATATTTGTAAAACGAAGAGCTTCATTTTTTTAAAAATCCTGCTTATTGGACTGCATTCACGTACACGCACAATACGATTTTGTCACATTACTAGGGGTACACACGGAAATATCGAAAATAATGATGATTAATAGATGTGGGATCAAAACAATCAATTTTATCAATAAACTTCGTATTCCAAATCAAGGTTTAAAAGCTGCACAAAGTAACAAACTATTATTTTAATCAAAACTCAACATTTTTATTAAGACCGGAAAAATGAAACAATAATGCCTCAGAAAATAATTTATCTCTACAAATAATACAGGAGAACGCGAGTGCAAAAATACTTTGGAGGGAAGGAATGTGTACCTCGTAGCCGTTTCTGGAAATTTTAATTAATTAAAAATTAAGGGAAATTTTCGCGCTCTTCCTTAGGAGAAAGGACGGTGGAAATGAATTTTTAAAAGATATTTAATTTTAAAGAAATTAAAAGTCGAAGAAAAGAAAAAAAAAATGATAAATGGAATACAAGAAACGAGGCATCTTGCACATCGCATCTTGTTCAGTTCATTCTCTCGAACGGAACACGTACTTGGTTTTTTACAGAAATATGAAAGTTCAGTAAGTTTCAGTTCGTAAAGTGCATAGACGCTATACTACATAGAACATATGTTTTTCTTTTGCTTTTCTCTAGTTTTTATCGCAGAACATAAAGCGGTGAAATATATTTCTTCTTATTGGATATATTGCGATATTTACTATCTCACCATCTGTATGATCCACGTCACGATCTCTCACCACTGGATCTGTCAGTCCGCTCTTAATTACTTTATACAAAGCTGAGAATACCTCGAGTAGCTGTCAAATTATAGTTTTCATATACACACGGACGGAAGACAGACACAGAAACCTAATAATTATGTTACAGAATTCGATTTTTTTTTCCTTCCTAAAATTGTGTTATAGAAATTGTTTTGTTATTGTTTCTTTTCTTTTTCAAAATATTTTTACTATTTTTTTTCCTGTCTCTCTTTTCTAAATTGTATCTCAGAATTCGCGGGCGGGTTTTTTTTTACAATTTATTTACTATTTATTAGATTTTAATAATTTTTAATTTTTTGTTTATTTTATGTATGTTTATTTATTTACCACGTTTATTTGTATTTATTTATTATTTATGTTTGTAATTACTTATTATATATCAGGTGTTTTTTATTATATTTATATTCACATTTGTATTTTGTATTTTATTATTTTACTCATATTGTTTTGTATTGTATTACCTAATTTTTTTATATTATATTGAATACTTCTACTATATTGTATTGTACTACTTTAATATTTGTATTGGAATTTTTCTTCCCGTCGACTCGTGACCTGCATCCTTTGGGTAAGCAGGGTCGGCGTGGGCAATAACAAAAAAAAAATCAAAAAGGAATTTTTTACTGAGGGAGGTTTGAACACCGAAATGCAACGAAAAAGTATCGTAGTCGAATTTTTTGACGACTATAGTGCTTTTTTTTCAGTTGACTTTGCTTAAGAGAAAATAAAGGCACTTGTCTCCAACTGCTGCCTCCAACGCCAGGAAGCTCATACACGAGTTGCATGAAGCCACGAAAATAAAATATCTAGATAAAACAAATAAGGACTTCAATCTTTACGTGCGGTTTTTGACTTCCCAGCTGCCTTATTTTTATTTAATTCCTTGTAGGTTTTATTAAAAGAAGAAACAGTTATCACATGGATCTGCGCAGCTGTGTTTGGTCATCAAGACATAATATTTTATTGTTCTGTAGGACGATTCCAGAGAAACTCGTGTTACACAATAAGTAAACGATACTTTGCTAACTGTTTAGCTACATGAGGCTGCTGTCATATGGTTTGCTATCATACAGTGGAATGCTTTCAAATACTAAGATCAATTTCCCCAAAAAAATGTCTTCTCTTTTAGAAAGAGAATAAGGTCCAGTGCATTGAGTTCCTCCTTATGGATCAAATTTCATTTGGTTTGCGAACTGCTTCCAAAGCGGAAGCGCTAAAACGTCATCTAATAGAACAGAGGTTCTCAACCTGTGGTACGCGTACCCGGGGGTACACGAATAATCAGTTGGGGATACGCGAAGAATCAGTTGGGGGTACTCGAAATCAAAGTTGGTAATGGCGGAAACAAGAAAACATAAGGTTAAAAATTTACAAAACCCCCCCCCCCCAAGTTTCTGCGAAAAGTAAATGCGAAAGCTGTGCAAGCCCTAAAGCCTACTCTCGAAATAAGGAAAAAGGGAGCAAAAGGCAACCTGGTAATTGATTGATATTTGGTTTTCACAGGTCCAGACATGACGTTATATCTAACTTCATTTAAGCTGAATTTTATAAAACTCGGCTCCATGAAACACACTCAGGGATCGCATTACAATTTTCTTCCACTTGAATAGTTGCTTATTACTAAGTGTAATTATCAGCTATCCTTATGCGAAATTAACTTATAAGCTTACTGGTTATACAGTACTGGTTTCATTTGTTTGAGCTTTGAACTAATACTATTTTATTAGTGGAATAAAATCCAAAATCAAACATGGATACACACAGAAGAGGGGTATCAATTTTCCCCTGGAGACAATTGTATCAATCTGCCTAAAGAGGCGCTTTTACTTAAAACAAGCGATCATGCAAAAACAATGTTAAACAACCTCAAAACATAATACAGTTCAGAAAAATAAATGTTTTTTCTACTTTTGGAGTAGATCCCCTGGCAGAAAAACGTAACTAGATAAAGAAATCACACAACATATACTTTGAGTAAAATTCACTTTGACGACAAGATTAGCGGTTTCACTCATTTGTGAATTAATTTTTGACTAAACATGGTCGAAAAAATATACCCTGTGCTTAGGGTTACAGTGGCATATACAGGGTTCCCACTTATATTCGTTACACCCCCCTTAACTTCTAAACGGTGACAGCTTAGGCCATAACGTTGGTGTCTAGGTATAGTAAAAAGGCTATGTGCTATTCGATTAGACAACTTACAACGCCATCTATTGGCAAATTTTGGAATTAGCGGTCCTATCTCGAAAACGGTACAAGATAAGGGGGAAAAGTCAATTACAAAATTGTAGAGCGTCTTCGATTTAGTATGAAAAGATACCTTGAGTGCAATAATGCTAAGAACAAAATTTGTAAAAAGCGTATTTGTTTACTCGCATTTTCTGAAATTTTGACATCATATGACACGAATAAAAGGAGAAAAAGTTATTTTTCGGGCAAAAAATGACCCCATTATACTTTTTCTTGTGGAAATAATTCAAACAGCAAGTGTGTGGACCTTTCCGCCAACATTTCAGGACGTATAACTGTTGCTTGTGTTTGCTAAAACGAGTGCGAAGTGAAATTTAAACAAGGGCTCAAATCTGCATTGTAGATGACGGAGAGCACTTTGAACACCGAAAATAAAGGCATATTGTGATAACTAACTGTTTTTTCTCGTTTTAACCCGTTTAGAGACGTCACAGTTTCGGAAATCGAGAACAAACGAATGTGCACTTTAAACGTTCATTTCTTCGTATTAATGTGTACAAGGTATCTTTTTGTACTAAATCGAAGACGCTCTACAATTTTGTAATTGACCTTTTTCCCGTATCTTGTATTGTTTTCGAGATAGGACCCCTAATTCCAAAATTTGCCGATAGATGGCATTGTAAGTTGTCTCATCGAGTAGCACATAGCCTTTTTACTATACCTAGACACCAAGTTTATGGCCTAAGCTGTCACCGTTTGGAAGTTAAGGGGGGGGGGGTGTAACGGATATAATTGGTGCTTAAGATATATAAGAAATGTATGTTTTTTTTCTCACTTTTAGGATAAATGTTAAACTTTAAAATTTAATTA
This sequence comes from Araneus ventricosus, assembly GCA_013235015.1. NCBI lineage: Eukaryota > Metazoa > Arthropoda > Arachnida > Araneae > Araneidae > Araneus > Araneus ventricosus. The sequence continues at coordinate 9,132 of BGPR01036497.1, forward strand.
GTGTTTTCCATACTATGTAGTAATATATTAGTACTATTAAAAATTAATACTTCTATATGAATTTGCATTGGTAGCATTAAATTTGTAATAATTAAAATTCTTTGGTAAAATTTCAATTATACGCCTTTTCATTTAAACGTCGTTTAAGGTAAGTCCCTTGAAAGATGCATAAACGGTGCTGTGCTGTATAGGGTTTCTTTCCCGGGAAATCGTAAGATTTTCATACTTTTTGTATTCCCGGGAATTATAATTGGTTCCTGGAAACAAAAAATTGTAAAATCATTCAGAAAATCAACTCTCAACAATATTAAAGCAGAGTTTGGCAGTGAAAAGAGGTTTGTTTAGTCACCAGAACACACTGGAATAGTTTGTTGGCAATGCTTGAAAGATTTTTAGAGATAAAATCAGCAATTTCAAAAGCATCAATCGAGCCATAAATAGGAACAGTTGGTCGCAGGCCAATGTAATCGGAACAGTGTAATAAAATACATTTTCCCATAAAAAACAATCCATTTGCGACACCAAAGAAAGGCGATGTTGCATGACTAACTAAATATCCATAAATAGAATTGCACCTAAAAGGCCCATTTGGGACCTAGCAACGGCCAGCTATGTCACGAGACATTTCCCAGGGCCTACCTACCACCACGCAATGGCAGGCTGGCAGTAAATGAAATAGCCCATACACCCACCCCTCATTCCCAAAACACCTAATTTCCGCCCCAATCACTTCAAAGCCATTATCAACCCTCCCCCCTTCAATCCGGAGGGGGCACGTGCCTTCCCCGACGCGGTTGTTTTCGTCATCAACGCTTCCGAATTAATAATAAGCCCCCTCAGAGGGGCCTGTTCTATCAAGAATTGAGAATCCACACGTGCAGATTTTAGCATCAACCCCTTTTTTCGGTCGGAACACCCCCTAAAAGGTCCGATGACATTGGGGAGGGGGTCGGCCTCCCCTCGGTACAGCTGCAGGAAAGAGGGCCCTGGGAAAGATATCCCCTGCCCTAAATTCTTCTGACTCATTACTGGGGGTCGACTTGCATGCAATGGCAAAAGGGGAAAGAGGTACGGCTTGCCTGGCAGCAGATGCGTTGTGGGCTGCGTATTGCGGATATAAGTTATGTATCTCTTTGTGCATGCAATGACAACAAATGATCTTTTCTGCCTTCCTTTTCATGAGCCACCAAGTTCTTTTCGGATTCCTGCCCCAGCCAGCAATTTCCTGAGGGGTTAAGAGAGCGGTGTTCCTCAGAGGCTCTCAGTTTTTTTTAGTATGATGCTATTTCCTTTTCCTTCCCTTTTTGGGATCGGTTGAAATTGCGAGTGTTTATCCTTGCGAGGGCTTCAGTAATTGGTAAAAGCTGTTTACCAGATGTTGCCTTAAGTTTACAACCGTTGGGGTTGCATTTCACAACAGATTTGTAATGCACTGCGGCCTTCGCCGTCAATCCAAAGGTCACTCTGTTGTGCTCAAAGTATGGCCGTTGTCAACGAACGTGTATTGTTATTTCACTCTGGTTAAATACATGAGCAGGATGTGATGCAATTTCATTTCTAAAATTCGACTCATACAAATATGCGGGCATGAATAGATACTACTTTGGATAATGTTCAAACAGTGGCGAATCCAGGGGGGTGGCTATCGGGCTGGGTATTGTGGAACTTGCGCACAGCCTCATTAGCGCTAAGTCATTAAGTAGTGTCCTTTGCGCACAAGCTTTGGAAAGGTTGCAGTATTGTAAACTTTATCGATGTCTATATGATTTGGCATGGCTTTAGCGCATTGAATACCTTTGGTATATAACAATCAATCAATGTCAGTGCTCTCTGCTTCAACAATGTTTCCGTGGGAAATGCCAAGGACCTTAATAATTGATATTCTCAAACAAGTGACTAATACCGATATAATTTAAATTAAAATATAAATAATCGATATAAGTTAATCGTAATGTTAAATAAATTGAAAATACATGAATAAGATGTAAAAGAAATTGCTTCTCAACAAAAATGATTGGAAAAGGAACTTACCTATAAATTTACTCTGCAAAAGTCATAAAAATGACAATTTTGATGTACGAAAAAATGATGCAATTTTCAGACTATTACAAATTTTATCTTTATTTATTGTTTCGTTTATTTAAAAGAAGGAAAGAGAATGCACAGAACACATTTTAAAATGAAGCTTAAACATTTATCGGTACTATTTCGCTGTTTCACTTATTCTCAAAATAAGTACTTTAATTTCACTTTAACGTTAAAGTTGTCTTTAAGTATGTGCCTCATACCTATTAAGAAACAAATTGTGAGAAAATTTTTATCATTTGTTAAAGTAGAAGTCAAGTTTAATCATTTCAGAAATTACTACTTCAAATGTTAAACGAAACAATATCGCTGATTATTACATTTTCAAAATGATTGGTGTCCAACATTCTTTTGAAGAGCTCTTTTTAAATATATATCAAGTACTACAAATTTCTCGATTCTCTGTGTTTTATTTTAATAAATCAAAGTTACAAAGCACTATTACCGTACTTTATCAATTAATCAAATTGCCATCTATCAGCATCCAAATGGCAAAATACCATTTACTATCACGAGATCATGAATTTTACAGCTAGAATTCTTTTTTTAAAAAAACAATAAGAAATTAACTAAAACTGTGAATCATTTACAGTTGATGAACAAAAACAAAAAAATTAATACAATAATTACAAAATAAAAGTCGACTTCACTCGGGGCCTGATTTAGACATGATGGGGGTCTTAAGCTATATAAACACCTATGTTTTCAACATTTTCTTTGCAATTCCACCAAATAGTCGCAGAAATCTTGAAAATATGCATGCCTTTCAATTATTTGAAAACATATTGCCTTTAATTTTAAGAAATAATTAAGGATATGTTTGCAAAATCACAAATAATATACTAGAGAACCCTCAATTCAATTTCAATTTCAATTAAAAGCATTTTTTTTTTTCGTGATTTCCAAAAACTAAAATAGCTGATTGTGACTTAAAAAGATATGCTAAACAACTTATCGTTTTCCATGCACGTGATACTATGTGTATAAAATTTGTCTTCAGACACAATATTCCTCTATTCATTCTTAAGAAGCATTCAATATCGATATTTGTATTGTTTTAAAATTAAGAAATGAGGGGGGAAATTTTTAAATGAAAAAATTCTTTTGGGGCCGGTTATTTAATCCAATGTTAATATGTGCCAATACTTGACACATATTAAACGCTCCGTTGCACTAAAAATAGGCAAACAAATTGCATGAAACTTAATTTTTCAGCAAAATAGTAAGCAATCCGGTCAAAATAAGTAAAACAGGATTCAAGTAAATTATTTTAATATCAAATTCTGGTTAAATCTTTAAAAAACCCGCAATTCTTTTCTCAAGAAGAAAACTTTGAAGATCACTTAAATTCCTTCAAATTTAAAATTCATCATCTCATTTTATTCAAAAGAAAAATTCTGTTCAATAATATGAGCGCACATTTTATTCGGTTCTAATTCAATTGCTGTCATATTTCGATACATCATCCCACGTACATGTAATAAAACGTATATGTAATTACAACATTTAAACGTAATGATTCTGAAATACAGTGTGGATACAGCACTAGCAAATAACTATCTACTTTTTAAATTTATGTACATGTAATCTAGGAAATTATATACAGTTTATTGTTATTTTGTATCGCGAATATTCTTCTGAATCTGAATTTCTTGTAAATACGGGAGAGTTGCTAAAGTTGGACCGTCGGTCTAGATTGAGCTTTATTGCAACCTCAATTCTATTAAATATTTGGGGCAAAATAGGCAATGTTGCAACGATGTAAATGTGGTTTCTGGAATCAGTTTTTAGAGAAAGCGCTACGTGGCTACAATTAAAGAACAAGTGATAGTGAACAAGTGAGTGATTTACATATCATCAATTGAATATTTTTACAAAAAACTAATAGCTCTTAATTTAAATAGCCCCTTGATTTAAAGTAAGTAGCAAAATATGCTACTTCTTAGACAGGAAACTTTGTTGGTTATAACATATGTTTCATTAAAGTAGCTTAGAGATAAAATTAGGTGATTTTTTTTGTCCCAAATTTGCTCAGATTGGACACAATTTTTATTGGACTAATCAAATCAAGGGGATTATTTTCACGAACTTAAGGAATATCCCAGAAGGCAATTGTAGTAACTGATTGTCCTCATAAAACGGTTATGGAACAAATCAAACCAAAAAGACGCAATAAAATATATCAGAAAATTCATATCAGAAAAATCTCACGAAATTAAAAGAAACTTTTGTTAATTCTTGGCCTAGTTATTGTACGTATAAATATAAAGTATTGAACATTGTAATACTCTTCTAGAAATAAAAATAGTTTTCCGAGTATTTTTTATTTTTATTTTTTTACATTTTAAAAGTGATTTCAATATATGGGCTACCTTTGGAACAGTATGCGCCAAAGATGGCCCACCAGCTACAATTTTGAAATTGTATTTTAAGAATAATAAAATTTTATTTTACAAAGAAAAGTATGTTTGATATGTGTTAGAGATAAGTGTAAAATTTTACAAAAGGAAAATTCAGCCACCCACACCTAACCAGGCAATTTTGAAAAATCATCAAAGATTAACTATGGACACCTTTGGCTCACCTATCTTATACAGAACGCCGCCCCATGCCCCCGTACCTGACGCCATTACGGCGACCGAACCGGTTGGGTGGTGGCATGGGACGCCTATCTTATACAGAGTGGTCATAAATTATTTGACCCATTTTAAAAATAATAGAAAATATTGATAATGTTACTACTACGTTTTTTTTAAACTGAGAGCGCATTTTAAAAAGTTTTAGGTAACGCGCCGTTACGGTGGTCTAGGTGGTCGTAAATTATCAGACATCTCCCATTTTTGAGAGACATTATCTGCGAAACTATTAAAGCTAGAAGAAAAATAAAATCATGCATTTGTAGGAAATTTTACATTTTTTTATTTTGATAAATCAATTGTAATTCGAAAACTGAATAGTTTTCGAGATATTCAAGACAAACCAAAAAAGAAAACCAGAAAGCGCGGATTGACTTCTGCTGATTGGTAACCATTGCTTATTTATATCTGTCGCTGTATCAAATTTAGAATGCTTCCAATGGTACGCCACTTACCTGAAAAAATCTTTTTTATTTACTCTCTCATTAAAAAAAAACCATAGTTGTAACATTAATTTTTTATTAATTTTTAAATGGGTTTAATAATTTATCACCACCCTATATTTTGAACAAAACTTGTACTTCCTATTTTCTCTCTTAATACTACTTATTTATTTTTCAAAATGTATACTCTCCCTGCATCTTTCGAGATTCTGGCTCTTAGTTTTCTGTAGAAAAAGTGGAATTTTCTAATATCTGAAAATAATATTTGAAAAAGTCCAATTTTCTCTTCTCTTTCATTTCCTTACATTTTTTAAAAATCCAATTGATTTTTCAGTATCAATCTGATTTAATTTAATATTAAGACTATTTTAAGCCTCCCAAAATGATATACCTAAATAAATGCGATTAACATTTTTGATATGTTTATAAATGTTTATTATTTGCCACTTAAAATATCTACAGTTTTTAGCACTTCTATTTTAAAGGCTGTTTTCACTTCTCTTTTTGCTGCAATTTAATTAATAAAAGAGTCGAATGAATGTTTCATTGATATTTAGTATAAATTACAACTTTAATGGTATAATATCAAAACATTTCAGCCAAATATTCATTTGTTGAAATGAAAATCATTTGACTTGCATTTGTACTGATGAATAGGTTCCATTTTCGTCATCAAAACAATAATTTTAATACTATTGCTCATACTTAAAAATTTACATAAAAGCAAAGGAGAAGGGGGAAAAGCTGATACACCGAAAACATTCAAATCAAGGAATAAAACTTTTAAAAATTTTCCTCGGATTTCTCGTTAAGGGTAAAGGTAATTATCAATTTTCCCTTGGGAAAGTGGTGATTATCCCATAGAAAAGAACCCCTTGATTTCATCATTCACTCTCTTATAAGAGCGACAAGTATGCATTATCTATTGCCCCTCTAGATATTTGCCAAGTTTTCCTGCCAAAGGTAATTAAATACAGTAAACCTATAATGTGTGCGGAAAGTCCACTAGTTAATGATGTGCGGAAATGCGCCTGTGCGCATCGGACATAGAACCATCGGGCTGCCCCCCTCTCCCAGAGCTAGCCCAGAGTTCTTTATCTTATTTAAAATCACTACAGCTGTTTTTTCTTAATCTCCCTTTAAAAAAAGTGAAAACATTTCTCCCTGGTTATTGACAGGCTCTAAAATTTTCCCACTTTTGTAGTCATTCCACTCGCA
>BGPR01036499.1:0-15513 GCA_013235015.1 Araneus ventricosus
GATTTGGCCCATATCTGACGACCAATATCTGGAGTATGTACAGTCGGCATTCTGACGAGTTCATCTTTGATTTTTACAAAAGCTTCTCCCGCCTCAATTGACCATGGAAGGACATTTGGTACCTTTCTTTTGGTGAGATCGGTTAGCGGCAAGACAATTTCTGAGAAATTCGGGATATAATCCCTATAGTAGCTCGCAAGTCCTAGAAAGCTTCTCAACTCTTTCTTTGTTGATGGCCTAGATAGGTTTCTCAAAACCTCGGCCTTTTCAGGATCAGGTGAATGCTGACCGGATACGACTATATGGCCTAAGAATTTCACTCGATTTTGTCCAAAGGCACACTTTTCTAAGTTAACCGTAAGACCAACCTCTCTCCATTTACGAAAAACGCCGTCTACGTGAAGAAGGTGATCACTCCATGATTGCGGTTTGCAAGTTTGGCAAACTTCTCCAACGTCTTTCTTTATTTCTGGCCAGAAGAAAGAGTATTTTATCCTTTGCTTTGTTTTCTGTTCGCCTAGGTGTCCAGCCAAAGAGATCTCATGAGCGACCTTAAGAACTTCATCTCTCTTGCATTTTGGCAATACTATCTGCTTCACCTTTTCTCCACATATATTTTCGGTATGGGTCAGAACTCCATCCTTAATCGCATATGCGTTCCCTTCCGTCCCTTCCATCTCCCAAGCATCCGATAAAGTGGGGCCCGACATTTGTGACTCAATGAATGAGGTTCTGGTCTCCTCGCTATATTGAGTTGAGCCATTCCGATCAGACTCGGTTGCGATCAGTTCGATAGAAGCTTCTATATCCGTAGAAGGAACCTCCAATTCCTCCTTTACTGTGTCGTAGCAATCGAGCTTTGATTCGAATTTATGCATCTGTATGTTTTCCTTCAAAGCCTCGAAAGCGGCGGTACTTAGCACTCACCAACTTCCTTGAAACTGCGCATGTCACTGGCACCGGTCCATGTACTCCGTCGTCAATATTCATCTCAAAAATTCGCAGTGGCGTAGTTTCCCTCTCCCCGAATGCTGAAGAAATATCGATATAACCTTCTCCCTCATATTTTATTCCTGAGGTGAAATCTTCACGAATCACTGAAATCTGCGCTCCAAAATCTATAATTCCTGTCATTGTTCGTGGCCCAAGTTTTACCTGTACAGTTTCGAGTTCCATCACATTAGCTGCGACTTCAACAGGAACATTTATTTTAGCAGTTAGAACGGTAGATGCATCCTCCCTTTTAGGTTCAGTGGTTGTAATGACGTTACCCTGAGCCGTTAGGTTTAATTTACCCCTTTGTGGGGCCTTGGAAGGGCAAAAACGTGATGTGTGGCCTTCTAAACCACAAGAATAACATGATAACTTATGCACCTGTTTGGATTCTCCATTCCTTGAAGGTTAACCCATATTCCGTGCATTCCAAGTCCCAGTTAATGGTTTGTGTCTAATTGTCCTCTGGTTACTTTCAGTATGCCTTTCTACCGGGTTAGACTGCTGCTTCCGTTTTGTTTCGTATTTGAGATCAGAGCGCACAAGCTCATACTCATCTAATTTGTCAGCAAATTCTGATGGAGACATCAACGTCCATTCATCCAAGAAGTGATCTTTTGCCTCAAAAGGGGCCCGCCTCTTTATCTGATCAGTAATTATTAAGTTTTTCAGTTTCTCAAAACTGTCAATTTTGAGTCCCTCGATCCATTCTTGAAAGTAATTCGAAATTTCAAAAGTGTATTCTCGCCAGGATTTCTCCGAATTCTTCTGGTGGTGAAGGAATTTCTTTCTGAATTCTTCTGGGCTCAATTTGAATCTTTTTAGCAATACGCTTTTTATATAGTTATAGTTATCAAAGTTCTCATCAGATTCCCTTGCAATGAGTTGAACAATGTCAGACGGCAACAGCATAAGTAGTCCGGAGACCCAATCCTTCGTGTCGATTTGGGCTCTTTTCGCCTGTCTTTCGAACAACGATAGAAACAGCGTTATGTCTCCATTCTTCGAATCAAAACTTGGTACAGTTTTAGTCAGCTCATAACACGAGGCCTTCTCATGCTTTGGGTTTGTGGAGTCATCGGATGGCCATTTTTAATCGTTCCTGTTCTGCCGCCATTTTTAGTCGTTCTTGTTCTGCCGCCATTTTTAATGTTTCTTTCCGATCAGCCTCCATTTTTAATGTTTCTTTCCGCTCAGCCTCCAATTTAAATCGCTCCTCCCTTTCCGTAACCACTGTCTCCAACATAAGTTTAGCATCATCCTCATTATAGTGTTTATTTCCCTGGATCAAACTGACTAAATCAATCTTTGAGAAAGTGGGAGCCGGTTTTTCTCCCAAGTCCGTAGCTAGAGATATTAAATCTTCCTTTCTAGCCCGTTATAAAAATGACATTTTGGTATCCGCAAAGGCATAAATTTCTGAATCAAGAAAGATCTAACGAGAAGAAAAAATAGAGGAAGGGGGCACTCGCCGTGCACGTATAACCCAAGTATTCTATATTACAATATTTACCACAAAACTTATCAGAACACTGGAAGGTAGTAATTATTCATATATTTCTCGTTTGATAATAACCACACAATTTTATGAAATTCTAAAGGGACAACAACATATGCATACAATTTCAATATCAAACAGCGCAAGTAACTTCTATATTTTAGATAATTACTATGTACTTTCAATTAGAAAAAAACTAACTCCCTCAGATCCTTGATATACCATTCTAAAATCACAGTAATACTTAGATTACAATAAACATTCATTAAAACAATAAGTACTAAAAATATATTAAAAATATCTCTTAGAAATCAAATACGGTAAAAGGAAGTCAATTAGAAACGGTTCTTTCGTTTCGAATATCTAAAATGATGCACATTATTCAACAACTCGCCCTGGTTTTAAATCATTACATCGACGCAAATATTCTTCAATTAACATAACAATACTCCTACTCTATCGTCATTACTAAAAATAAGTTCTAGTTATTCATCGAAACTGATGTTCCAATATTAAAACTATATACTGCAGCGAGAGAGAAGCTAAACCAACATGGAGTCCCTACCTCGAGTAGATTGATGGCGTCGGTAATCCTACCGACTACGCCAGTGAGGTTTCCTTAACCCCGCGTTATGTTTCCTCTTACTCTTAAAGGACCTAGTTCAACAATAGAATATACCATCTAAATAAGGACTGCAAAAACACAACAATTACCAACGCCATCAAAGTATCTACTGAATTTTATTATCAAAAAAACAACCTTAAATAGTATGGAATTACAACATGTTGCCACAAAAACCATTTACAAATAATAGGTTCAAATTCATAGACGCCCCGGTGGCACAATGGTAACAGATTCGAATCCTTACAATTGCAAAAGCGCGTAAATAAAAAAAAAGCTGAAATAATGAGATCGGTTTGAATTTTATTTACAACAATAAAAAAATTCTTACAATTCATGTTTGAAAACATTATTTATTGTTATAAATAAAATTTAAATAATATTTACAACAATAACAGATTGCTACCAGTACTTTGCGCATAAGAATCGGATAAAAAGAAATTGAATATGCAATTTGAACGCCCCTTTTCGACGGATTTGGCCCAATCCTTTATACGGACCCACATTCATGACGATAAAACTGTGTACCAAATTTTATCCATCTAGCTCTTCAAGTTTCTGAGTTATAGCGTTCACATGACCGCGGACATACAGATAGACAGACTTCCCGTTGACGGATTTTGTCCAAAATTTGATAGAAACCTGCAAATTATGTTTAAAGACCACATACCAAATTTTATCCCCGTAGCTCTAATAGTTTTCGAGTTATCGTGTTCACAGACAGACGCACAGACAGACATAGAGACATGATTCCAAAATTATGTTTTTCGGACTCAGGGAGGTCTAAAACGTGGAGTTTTTTCAAAATCTCGAGTTCGAATGTTTTGACGATTACAATACTTTCTCTTTGTATACTTCGTATACGAGAAACTAAAAAAGACTCTTGCAGAAAGAAACATTTTACTTGTATTCCAGCAAATTTTGCAAAATTATAATTATTCAATTGTTATAAAAAAAGGACAGCTAATTAATCTTTTATTTTAAGCAGAAATGTCGCAGCATTAGAGAAGTTGGTATTTTTCTCAATTTGTGAAAAAGTTTTTTGTAAAATATTTCAGTTAAATTCTAGCTGTTAAGAACTCAATAACTAAAGGAGGTTAATTAAAATTCTTGTTGTTCAAATTGTTTCAATAACAAACGGGAATTACTAATTTTTTTTCAAATTTAATCTTCCAATCTTACCAATTATTTGTACGTTCAAAGAATGGGAAACAAAATATAATCTGATTGCTATTTAAGGTTAATAATAAACACCATTTATAAAAAAAAAATACTCAAAACATGATTAAAGCAAAATGCAAATAGTTAGAATTTAAAATTTGCTTTGCAGGAAAAAATTCTCCATTATTCTTCAGTCATTTCTCAACACATTCATCTACGACTTCATCACGTGATTTAAAGGATTTCGAAAACTTAGAGCCGCCATCTGCAACATATGTCGGTGTAAAATAGCTAATATTTATCAAGAGTGATATTTTATGTGAAGCAGATAAATTCTCTTTCTCTTTATCGATAACAGCTGGGTAACAAGGAGACGATGGCTCCACTCGCGGCTCTTATATGGATTAAATATCGATCCTCTCTTATAAAAATGGATGGAATCATTTATCTGCAACATCTGACGTGCAAATATTTGTCGTAATATGTCACAGTCTGTATTATAGAGATGAAAAAGCATACGGAAGATTGGTATGCCTAGAGAGCGCGTGGAAAAGATTTAAAAAGAGAAAGGAATTTTGTTTGGCATGAAAATTGAACTAATGCAGTCTTTGTCATCATACGCATTATCTTGTAGAAAGAATTATTAATAATAAGCAGAAATTATAAGTATTTATACATTTTACCAACTTGCGCTTGTTTCATTCGTATTTTTTATTTATTTAATTTCCATACGATTTAAAAATTGTTCTTCTCTTCAAGTTTTAATAACTTTTATGCTTTTATGATAATTTATAGATTTATGTGTTGTTGAGAATTAGTTATCCATCATACTTCTTTTATATTTATTCAAGTGAGAAAGCGTCTTTTAAAATATGGATAACTTCAGTTTATTAATGAATATTATTATCAATAGTTGTGGTGTGAATAACGAAACAAGTAATATATAAAAAAAAATTTTAAAGTCAATTCCTACTTAGGCCAACAAAGAAAATTTTATTTTAGAATTTTTTTCTCCCATATAAAACTAAAATTAATTAATTAAATTTAATTAATGAATTAATATTTGAAAAACTGTATTAACATCAAGTGTCATCCACTACAAGTTTTAAAAAATGTATTTGAACTTGAATGGATGAATAAAAAGTATTTTATTAACGATTGAATCTTGAAAATTCCCTTTGTCGCCAACTTTGCCGCCAAGCCTCCAAAATGGTCGCCAAATTTGTCGCCAAGGTCGCCAACTTTGTCGCCAAGTCTAACATCTAAATTAATAGTCTAGCAATTTAACTAATGAATTAATATTTGAAAAAACTGTATTAACATCAAGTGTCATCCACTACAAGTTTTAAAAAATGTATTTGAACTTGAGTGGATGAATAAGAAGTATTTTATTAACAATTGAAAATTTGAACAAGATATATAAATAAATATATATAGGGAGAGTGTGAACTAATAGTACGAATTGAAAAAAAGACAGACGTTTATAGACGATAGCTGAAACCTAAGTAAGAAAATATGTAATCTGTTGATATACAAGGTGACCTATGTGAAAATGAAGAATTTGAGAGGGATTACTGAGCTTCCCTTGGAGATTGAAATCAATGCGTATTGTTACGAACATGGAATGTCGCTTCCCGGCAATGTTAGTCTTATGGTTGGGAAGATAGTTTTACAGGCGTTAATATGGAATGACCGGCAGCAGCGAGATCCGGATCCCAGATCTTGGCGATAAATTCGCGACTTTGGCGACAAATCGGAGATTCCCGAAAATGCGATTATTTTCTCGATATCTATTAGAGGCCGAGATCCGGATTTTTCCAGATGACTCCATGTGACGTGACGACCTATCTGGTAGACTGTAAAAGGACCGTGTTTGGATCACATAGAAGTAGTGTGTTGATAGAATGAAGGACTTTAGTGTTTCGTCTGCAGTGCGAGCTGGAAAGCCGATGAGCTGAGCTCTATTGAAAGTGCTGTTACTGTCATTATTAGTGATTCGCCGACTGTTTGTGTTGCTGAATCTGAAAGTGCTGCTACTGTTATTACTAGCGAATTGTTGTCAGTTTGCGATGCTAATGTATACAAGAGCTATTATACCTGTTACCTGTGTTTTGTGTTTTCCTAATATTTGGGAATAAAGCACCATTCTTCATTATCCTGCTTATTGGACTGTTTACACCATACACCCATAGGACGATTTTTGTAACAATATGAAATCAAGCGCAGAGTAACACTCATTGAGATTTTCTATCCAAGTGCAGGATCAATTGTTTTTACTTAGAGAAAGTACAGGCAGCATTTTAGACTTAGAGTATCTGCTAGCATAATGCTGAAAAATTAAATAAGTCATATTTCCCCAATTTTTTTTTTAAATTATGTGTTTGTAAAAGCTGCTTTTTGTTTTATATTCTTCGATCTTTCAGTAGCCAACCTGTATATATAAATCCCTTTAAAGTAAGCAAATTACCGAAAAGGGAAGGTTTATGTCTGCAATAAATCATTTCTGAATTTTAAAAAAAGAATTTGATCTGTTTTTCTGATTCGTTTTATTAAATGTTTAGAGTAATTTCTTCTTGAGAAGATTCAAGTTGCAACCCACAGTATATTTGCTTTCCTTTTAATCAGAAAATAATCTTTACTAATTTCCAATTTTGTATAGGGGTGTATACCCTATGGATGAGTCTCTTTTTCTTGACCGGAGAGTCATAAGTTCGAAACTGGATTCCACGGAAAATTCGCTGTGTGTGCCTGGTGCAAGCTAATTTCGTCGAGGGTCTAACACCCTTCTGCTGCTATGAGTGCAAATATGGAAAGAGAGGTGCAAGCAAAAATGTCGGCCTCTTCAACTGACCACAGTTGAAAATAACGTGATTTTTCCTGAAACAGACCTCGAGCAACCTCAATTGAGACGTTAACGTAATTAAATTCCACAAGAAATTCCGAATCCATTTTTTCGGCCGCTCCTACAAGTAACATTTGAATTATTTTAACTTTATTTTCCTTTATAAATTTTAGAAAAATATGGCTCAAAGATGCGATAAAATAATTTTAAGTAAATAATGTTGTGCATCTTACTTGCTGGATTATATTTCTGCTAGGATTGAAGTTTTGTTTCTGCCAAGCAGAAAATTTTGGCTCGAAGTCTGGAATAAAATAAATCTCGTAATTCGATCAGGAAGCTTTAACCTTGAAATTGATGCATTGAACCATTCGCATAGGGAGAATATAAATAAAAGCATTTATATAATTCCTGTAAAGGTGTAATTTATTCCTTCCAGCTATTTAGATATGAATATCCCTTTCCACTAAGAAATTTGTTTAAATCTCGCAAGAGAAACGGTAACTACAAAATTTCCAGTGTATTTATTATTTGTTTATTGAGCCACATTTCTTCAGCTCTGAGAACTTAATATCCCTGAAGCAGCCAGCTGCAGAAATGGAAGTCCCTCCGGTGCTTTCGATAACACTCTCTTCTACTCAGATCAGAAGAACTATCATATCCGTTTTCAGATATTTCATGATACTCCCTAAACGTCCTGCTAATTATGAATATCAAACCTACTGCTAAGTAGACACTATTCTGATCTGCTTTGCCAGTCACTATCTGCTCATAGCCTATCTGATGGAGGAACAATCAATCTCATTTTAAGACTGTATCAAAAGTTCATTTCAAAGTTTCATGAAACCACCTATTATATATGCAAAATTAATGTAATTGACATTAAAACAGCTTGCAAAATCATATGCATACCTCTAGAGAAATATTAGTTTCCTAATTACGGTAGATTCATTTTATTCCTGATAGTTTTAAATTTGCGTCAAACTTTTCTCTCCGGCAGAAATAATACAATTTCCATTCTATTTATTTTTAACATATCCATAAATCAGTTAAGATGCAGAAATATACAAATTTAGAGGCAAAATGGTGCAACAAATGTTCTCAGATATTATACATTTCTACTTAAACAGTTACACTTCATGAATTTTATGTATTCTAATTTGATATATTCATTAAGACAGCAAAGTTTTTATTTCTACAGTAATAATCTTCTTCCTTGAGAAATTCAAGAGTTTTTCTGCTTTTAATAACAGTGCCGAATTTCCACCTTTAAGCAATCTATTGACTTCAGAATTCGGCACATGCATCACGAAAGTCAGACAAATATTTCACGAACTTACTTCTCCGCACTGTTAGGCGTGTCGGGCGACTGCAAAAGAAGCATCCATTCCTCGCAAAGTAGTCCCTGGGCGTGAACTGTGCAGAATCGATCAGGCAGAACCAGACTCTGTCAGGAACATTTATCTCCAAAGTCTTCGGGCGATTTGATTTTATGAGAACAACAAAGAAATTCTGGAAGTGAGAGTTCTTTTTCTTGCCATCGATTCCTAGCCTCTGGCCATAAATGATTATAAAAGTGTTATTTCTTTCTTATTAGATGTCTGAAAGAACGACTTGTTTTTGTTACTGAGTCTTGTTGATTATTAGCAGTGAGAGCTTGCATCGAAGTAGATAGGATTTAAATGCAATTATTGATAGGCGCAGATCGATTAAAGCCATATCATGAGCTAGTTTCTATGATATTTCATACCAATTGATTCCTTCATTTTATATTGATGTGAATGATGTATTTTTCTTAACCTAAATTCAAAAATTCCATACATTGTTTCTATTCGGTATTTTGATTTTTTTCTGATGAAAGATAGACTCGACATGTAACCCGTAATGCCTCAGCCTGTAATCATGCGATCACAAAAGAACTAAATGCAAATCATCGAGATATTCATTAACTGTGCTAAAAGCATTTCACTAGAGTAACAATGCACGGAAAAACACATAAACGTGTCGAAATTTTGACATTCTTGGTCAAATGTAAGACCACTAGCCGCACAATTATCTCTTGTGCAGCAGTATTGATGACCTATATCTCCCATATCCATCCAAATCTTTACTCTAATTGTTTTAGGTACAAGGATATGTAGCGGCCTTAGGAGTAGTACTCTAATTGTTTTAGGTACAAGGATATGTAGCGGCCTTAGGAGTAGATCAGTTATAACAGAAAATATTTCCTCAGATTGCTCACGGTAATTTCTATCAAGAGAAAGTATATTTTCGATGGTTTTATTCATCACAAATGGTGGGCCAAATTAGGTGATAATAATAGTGGTTTTCAAGCTGAAATATTAGCATTGAGAGAAGCCATGCGCTGATTATCACAAGTCCTTGGCAAAATGCACTATTCATACAGGTAGTCAATCGTCCCTGGCAAAATGTACTATTCATACAGATAGTCAATCGTCCATGGCAAAATGCGCTATTCATAAAGATAGTCAATCGTCCCAGACAAAATGCACTATTCATACAGATAGTCAATCGTCCCTGGCAAAATGCACTATTCATACAGATAGTCAATCGTCCATGCAACCTCTTGCTTCAGCCAATCTCAACTAACATCGAGGATATCCTGAACATCTGGAGCTCCTTAACAACCGAAGTTTCCAACTCCTGGGTTAAAGGGCATTCGGGTGTACTAGGGAACGAGGTTGCTGACCAATGAGCCAGACAAGCTACTCATGACAGTACTCTCAACATCAAGATCGATCTCCCCAAATCTTGCCTTAAAAAATCTCAAAATGTGTTCTCTTGAAATCTGGCAGAAATTTCTGAAACAGGACGGCTATCCTTCCTTTTCGTACCTCATGTTAACATTAATCGAGCCTCATTCAATTCAAAAGTAAATTAGTTCATCACAGGACAAGGTCCCTTCGTGAGCTATCTTCACAGGTTCGGTTTGTGTTCACTCAATCATTGCGTTTGCAGTTATAAAGGTGATCCAAACCACTACGCAACAGACCGCAAAGTGATAAAATCCTTTCATTTCATGAAGACCAGTACTGAAAACCTTTCGAATTTGTTCATATTTTGTCCAAAACGAAAGATCCCTGCCACTACTAATGGATATTATGAAGATCATACGTGAACGAAGGCATGGCATCATCATTGATTAAGAAAGACTTTTAAGTTTAAATATTAAGATATTAATTGCAGACTTTTCAGTTTACTTTATGTGTTAATTATTGCTGTTGTTTTATTTTATTTTTTGTCTCCTTTCTGTAATTCATCTTTACGCTGAGAAGGTTTTATATAACCGTAAACCTTATCTGTTCGGTTCCCTACCGGTGGATTATTAATAATAATAATATAATGACCAAAGATAAATTACGTGTTGTGAGGTCTCCAGGCCCACAATTTCCCACGGGAGAAGACCTCCAACGAACTCTCCAAAGAGAAGGAGCCGCGACGTAATCTTGGGTCGTAAATCACATCCTGGCTTGCGTAACCCTGAAGGCACAAGCACTGACCTCCCGGGTGCGGCGGCATTTTGACTTGCCGACAAAGTAACCGTTGAAGTTTCAGCCCTCTGCGAATGATGAGAGGGAAAAGGAAGCTGCAGGTTGCGGTTGGTGACCACAATCCACCACCCGACAAATCACAAAGATGTAACCTTTCGGTCACGCCTCATAGGGGTCTTTTTAAGTTGGAGTTTGGAGGAGAGACGAGGAGATTGAGACGGGATTGAATTCGGAGTTCGATTCGGATTCAGATCTCGATTCTCGAGATCGGCGAATATTGGAAGTCAGGTCTCGGCCCGAGATTCTGTACTTGTACGAGCGCCTAGACCCCGTGAAATCGAAAGCCAAACCTTGGCTGGATAGCTCTTTAGAGAGCTGGAAAAGCATCCGAGAATTCTTAGGAATTGTTCTCGAATAGTGAGCGTGCAATACCTCACTGCGGGATTCTACCTTGGTAATTCACATAACTCTTTGGTAGTTATTTCGACTATCTGAGCGGTAGAATCCCTCAATTTTCTATTCTGGTCATCGGACTTTGAACTCGCCCTGAGTGAACTTTTGACTGAACTTTATCAGTTCTCTTCAATCGATTACTTACGAGTAGACTCACACTAGTAACTGCGATTGCATCCAGTTATGAACATTTGACTTTTGACTCTCGCGATCTCATTCGAAGTCAGGCAGATTACTAGAATGTTTTTTTTCAATTCTCTAAATTTTCTTGTATAAAGTTCAATAACCATGAAACGTAATTAAAATTAATATACTGTATTGTTGTGTCTTGTGATATCTGATCAGACCTCAGTACCACTGGTCTAAGACCCTACAGTGTAATAAAAACATAACATTCAGAGGATTAATGTTGGAAAGTTAATCTATGCTTTCATGAAAATTGTTTCTCCTTTTGTATATATATCGATCCGACGTCATATTATATGCAGGAAGCTCATCATTGATTGTGAAGTTGGGCACAGAGGTGCACTTAAGCCGCACGAGTTTTGTAATTTCTGATATCAGGTAGATCAGGGGAAATATGATTCGATCATAGCTTGATTGTTAGATGTTTTAAGTTCTTATCTTTCAAACCGAAGTAATGGTTACAGTTCTTTTAATATGTGCTATAAATGGCTTTGATAGAAAACCTCGACGTTTTCTTCCACAACATTCCGGTAGGCCGCAGTGGCCTAGTGGTAAGGTGTCGGTTTTAGAGCCGGCGGGTTCCAGGTTCGAAACTCGATTCTACTGAAACCACTTACATCGATTCCCCCATAAGGATTACAGTCCACAGGAATGGACAGGCGCGGCTGTGGTGAGGATGTTTGGAGAGGAGGTGCCAGCGCAAGTGTCGTCCTCGTCATCTGGCCGTGGCTCAAAATTACGAGATCCGTCCCAAAGTAGCCCTTGTGGTGGTTAATAATAGTATAAGTGAATTAAAATCCATACCACCTTGTGCAATTTTTCATCAATTAAGGCAACATATTAGTCAACACTCTTAAACACGTCTAGTCAGTATTACACTAGGCAACAAAAATTTAAATTAATTTAACTTTACTTCGGTTTAATCTATCTAAAGGGAATCTTGAATGATATATTTAACCTGTAGATATATTTTCCTATTTTCTTTTTGATTTATGAAACAGTTTTCAGATAACTATTTTATAAATCATGCTTCTTTTATTTTACTAACAAAATGATCCTGACCAGGCACCACCTTGAGTATATGAATGGGAAGCTAAAGAATTAGTTACGGGGAGGCATATTAAGATAAGGAATGCTAGTCGAAGTATTTATTTCTAGTTGATGGATCGTATTTTCTCAACATAGCGAAAGTCTTGCTGCATGGAGTGCTCACAAAATTAATGTTTGTGTTGTGTGAAGACCAATTATCCCAGTGTAACAATATGGCAAAATTCCAGAGTGCATTGTCTATTAAGATTAGCTTATATTTTTTCAGTTTCAGCTACATATATTTTACCTTTGAAGAATGTTGCATAAGACAATTTAAATATTTCAGTATTCTGTATGTTCAGAGTCGAGAATTTAGAATTAATTCTTCTAATTATGATATAAATAACACAAAATAAAAAAACCTGTTTTTATTAGCTTACATAAATAAAAAAAATTCTGCCATTCATACTAAATGCCATTAACTGTAACTTCTATTTATTTCTATAATAATTCAATTATCTATTTATTTCGGAATAAAATATTTCGGAAAGATTTATCTCTTTTTGGAACTTTTCTTGAATGAAATTTTAAATAATTCGGAAATCAAGTCAGAACGTGCTTTTAATGTACAGTACAATACATGATGGTTCTACATTAAATAAATACAAAATTAATCGTGAAAAATTTCATTCAGTTTGTAAGGTACACAGAAGCCATAAAAGAGGAGCAAATAGTACCAAAACAAACATCAAAAGCTATCAAAGGATGATCTCGCGAGAGGTCGTCGTCTTTCTACAAGCTTAAGCAAACGATAAAAATGAATCCTTAGGGCTTGGAGTTGAAGAAAGAATTAGAAATGAAATGCCGTATTAATTTTATCTTTGATCTTCCAACATTTGATTGGACTATCCACAGTATATTTACTCTTCATTCGTGTTTTCCTTTCTGATATGAGAAGTCACAGGATGGTGGAAATGTGATTTGCGAACCAACCTCAAATCGACGCTTAACTGCTGTTCCAATGGCAGTCTTTTCATTTTATGCTTTCTAATTTTTTTTTCGGAAAAGGTAATTTAATTTAATTTATTTATTTCTCAATGCTATCTTTTCCCTCAAAGAAAATTATTTTTTGTTTAAAAATATATCATAGAGAACTTTAGCTAAGAGAAATTTAAGCTAAGTTTTCTACACCACAGGGAATTTAATCCAGGAACTTCGAGAAGGATATGTGTCCACTCTTTGTAAATAACACAACACATTTATCGCTATAATATCAAGATGACAAGTGAAAAACTATATGATCAGTGACTTGTAAAATATGCTGTAATGCTTCGCAGAAGTCGTCGTGTGTTTTATTTTGTTCAATATATGCCTGAAATTACGCATGTATTGGAGAGCACAAATGTCGGTTGTAATTTTACGGACCCACTATCCTCGATTGCTGCACATGCTGAGTAGGATCCGCAGTAGCATTGCGAATCGGAAATAAGAAATGAAACTACCTTCCAATGATATATCACTCATTCCCAATCTGTTATAGATTTGGTGATCATGGCAGTTAAAATAGAGTACTGATATAACGTAGAGGAAGTCGGATTTCAGTTTAGGTCAAATCTTTTCCATGTTGGTACTAAGCATTTCAAGGCCGATCATTAGCTTAGCATTTTCATGCCGATCCTTTTATGGACTGTATCAAAATGGTTTGTATCAATGCATCATGTGTCCCTCTTCCTTCCAGGTTTTTGAGATAACATCGAGAGAGCTATTTCAAATTACATCATCGTGCTGTAATTTGAAATAACTACGTGAATCCTAATACTCGAAGATGAACCGTTAGGTCTGTGGAGGAAAATAGTTTTTAATAGACTTCTTCTTACCATCGCTGAATTATCACTGTGGCCAAGAACAGAAACATGTACCGTCCAAGAACGCAGTTGCATTCCATTCTGTCCTCCTGTCATCCCCTTTCTGATAACACTGAAGACGGCTTTGCGGTGCCAGAAGGTGATGGTCACAGTGACGCTTAAGGGGCTGTTTCTTATATGACTGTTAAAGCTCGAAAATTTTCGATTTTATGAAAATATATATATATTATTCCCCAGGCTTTTCTGAACAATCCACGTTCAAAAATTCCCATAATTATGAAAGCTATGAAGGAAAATGTATCAACTATTCAACGTAAACATTCAAAATGGCCATTTCTTTAAAGCATTATATCTAAAAATGTGTTTTCTCTATATTGCTCTACATTATCTAAAGAACTATTCAATATTTATACATACAATCTTTACTGAAAATGTATCGTGCTGTTTTCTACAAATTGAACCACAATTTTTGCACATAATTTCTTCAAAGAGTCTTTGGAGTAGGTGAGAAAAGTTGAAATTTTAACTATTTTTAACATTTTATTTTAAATTGGTATATAAAATAGAAATTAAATTTAAATGATAATAAATTGTGGTTCAGTTTCTTACACAGACTGTTTGGAATACTTAGACACCGAAAATATTGTGTTTAGAGAAATATTTTATCCGTACTCATGCGCGCAAAGTGACTATCTCATTTTTTCTCCAAAAATTATACCCATATTTTTTACTCTCTCAAATAAATATATAACAATATAAAGGTTTGAAAATTTGCGTACTATAAGAGAAAGAACAAATATTTTTCTAAAAACAATTGAGTTTGTGAATTGAATTGTTTTCATTGAGATATAATGTATCGAATTTGACAGATTCCCACCCCAATTTTTCAAGGTGTCGTATGTCCCCTTAATGTAACAAAAACATTTCTCGTCCGTGGGCAGTTCCATTCCATTCAAATTCTAGTCAGCTGCTAAATACCACCACTGAAGACGGCTTTGGCAGTTAGAGCGACAGTGAATGCTACCGAAATATGTATTTTCCATGAAGCCATTTACGCTTCATTTGGATTTCAAGTCAGCTGCCTCATTGCACTTATATAAACTACTTTGATGATACCAGAAGGGAACGGAGTTATTTGCAAGCACGCCACAGAGAGTTTGGAGTGCTGGTCCAAGTTCAAGAGATGATTTCTAACTGTATGCAGTATGACTTCAGTACCTGTGACGACTAGAATTCAGTACACCGACACATTCCGATGAGCTTTGGTAGTCTTTCGAACTCACAGATATTTGTTTTCAATAGTTATTACGGGCTGACCAGACCCCTGAAATCTTGTCTAATCTCTTTCCTAATAC
>BGPR01036500.1:0-15513 GCA_013235015.1 Araneus ventricosus
GGTAGCCTAGTTGTAACGTCTCGGTTTCGGAGCCGGATGGGTCAAAGTTCGAACCTCTATTCCACAAAGTCCGCTGTAAGAAATTCCATACATAGATTGTAAATATTGGAAGGAAATATTTTTCATGTAAATTATCTTGTAAATAAGTCATATTACTAAAAATCGAATAATTTATTATAAATATATATAAATATAAACATTAATTAAATTTTTGAAATTAAATTCTACGGAACTATGAGCATTGAAACAAAGCTCATTCACAATATCTACACTATTGAATTCCACATGAAGATTAACTGTTAAAATTACATTCGCTAATTAAATTCATTTTCAAAATGTTTCCAAATGTATAACTCATGTACCCTCTACCTTCAATTTAACAATTTACGTATCTTCTACGGAAGATTATCTTCAAAATTTCCACTTAAGTACATTTTACGGAATATCATCTTAAAGTTTCCATTTACGTATCATGCACAAAAGCGTGTCATTAAAACTTCCAGTTAGGTATAATTTCAGGAGACTAATCCTGAAAACTTCCCTCTACGCACATCAAGCAGAAATTCACCGCTGGACATCGTCAGGGCCTCTTTCGCCACTCATCGTAGCAATGAGCATGAAACCTCCCGCTTTTCTCGGGATGGTTTATGTAGTAGCGGGAGCCAATTCGTAAGCCCCCAGGAAGTTTCGTGCTTTGTGGGTTATAAGAAGGATTGTAGGCTTACATCGGGATCTGAACTCCGTTCTCCGATAAGGAAATATAACTTAGATTATAATTCTTGAAATTAAAAGGATTCTTTTTGAAACCGCCTTTGAAGGCAGAATTTAACATCAAACCAAGAATCATTCGTGAGGGGAGAATTTCGATCACGGCGTTTGGAATGATAACACTTTTGAGCCCAGAACTCAGAGTGAAAGTTTTCGTTTCGATTCATGTGAAAGGCATTTGAACCAAATACTGTTCTAAGTCCTTTTCATGCAAAACCACAATTGAACTCGATGCATTCCATTTTCTGATAAAAAGGCTTATATTTTCGATCTGAAGGCGATAAGCACCGCTTTGAACTAGGAGAGTGAATTCATCTTTTGCTTTCAACAAACGCACTCGAATCGTTGTTCCGCTAATTAAAAGCAGAGGCTGTGTTCCTAAATCTATGTGAAGAATTCCACACATATAAAATATCTTGCCATTTTTAACACGTTCCAACCTCTGTTTTAAACCCGAATTCTTTCCAGTGGCTTTTAGTTATGTGCTGTCAAATTCTCCGATGGTATCTTTGTGGAACAAGCCAGCGCGCAAAATTTTTTGTGAGGATTCTGAGTGAAACAAACCGCTTTGAATATATGTTTTATAAGCATAATTACTCTCAGAAGAAATTTGGCGATCATTGAGTAAGATGTAACAATCTGAAAAATTGTATTCAAAAGATAATTAATCCGTCCGCAGTGGTAAGTCGGTGAGAAAGCTGTTCCATCTGCTTTCAGAATCTTTGCTTGAACGTTCAAAAAGGCGTGCGTCAAATCGAAATACGCATCTCCTAATCCCGTTATGCGGAACTCGAAGGCATTGATATCCGAAATGGAAGCAACTGCATGCATTTCCATAACATTGGGATGATCGATTGCTAGTTGAATTTTTTCTGTAAGAAACAGATCTAATTCGCTCTTCGTGCAGTAAAATTACTCCATTTTATCCTAGAGAGTTGAAAATAAGTATGGCGAACTAAATTTCCTTCTCTTGGTCTCACGCATTAGCGCTGATTTTTCCTTTTAAAAGTTGTCCGGGCTCCCCCTTCCCTCAATTTGTGAAGATTTTCTGTTGTTATTTCTCTCTCGGATTTAAAATTTTGATCTCTCGCCTAGCGTTTGCCTAAATATTTCACCGCTTGTATCATCAGTGGTAAGGCGTATTGACGCAAGATACTGAAAAAAACCATAACCCCGCTGAATGGGGAAATTAAATGAAAAGTATGGAACAGCATTCTCGATTTGAATCTGATAATACACAATGCATTGTTCATGTTGCAAACTGTGACCGCGCTTCGGCATGATTGTTCTTAACTATGAAAACCTTTGAGAATGTGACTGCATTTATATAATTTTTCTCCTTTAGGATACAACTAAATTCGTTTTACCCAATATGAATTTGATAGGGGTGCCGCTTCTTGTACGCATTTCAATCTCAATAACATCAAAGAACTGTTTTTTAACTCTAAGGTACAAAGGAACCGAAAAGTATTTAACAATTTGATCGTTAGGTTCGTTGGCTACAAGAAAGATTTTCAGAATAGATGCTGAGGAATATCCCGCGAGAGAAGCAGACACAATATCGCATACACATAGACTCATCCCATAAACTAGAGTTCTCTATTGTTAAAAATGAAATTAAGGTATGTGACTTACCTTCGGAGCACTTTTTTTCAAATTTTTAAATTTTTAATGAAACATTCATGTTTTTAATTAAAATTAGTTATAAAACTGAGAATTCCAATGAAATTTCAATAGAAATTTCATTCACTTTCAAATTATAGGCAATTTTTAGCAAAATTTTAGTGAAAATTTGCACTTACGCCAAACCTCCTATAAGAAGTTGTATTGAATATATTTCATCAATATTTGCACAGTATATAGCTAACATGCTTATCTATGTTATGAACTAGGATATTTTTAATACCTCGAAAGGTGTTGGAGATATTCCAAACTTTGCGAACAAACTCGAATTTTTAAAAAAAAATCATCGATTTTTCTCACTAAAAAGTCAATAAAATAAATAAATATAGGCAGAGAGCTTAGATTCTAGTTCATAACATAGCTAGAAAGAAATAAAACATTTTGGCCAAATTTCATTTTAATATCTTAAAAACATTTTCCAAAATTATGTTTGCCGCGTAGAAAAATATCGAAAATTCCAATTTCTCAGAAAACGCTTTTAAAGATTTTCATACAGTACAAAAAATTTTGTACACATCTTAGAATCTTAAAACTCGCCATATTTACAAGTCAAACCCTCTTTCACTTGATTTTAAACGACTTTTGTGTTCTTTCAGCTTTTCAGATTTTTTCTGAATAATTTTGTATAGTAGATAGTTAGTGGCGTCTCGATATCTGAATTAGCTTTTTGTCAACTTCCATGTAATTTTTAAGCATCTATGGATAAATTTACATTTCAAAACACATGAGAACAGGTAACAGTTCAAAATAAATGGAATTAAATTATAAAACAGCAATTTGAGCTCCAAAAAGTAATTTTTATTGTTGTAATTACTGTTGTGTTGTATTTTTTAAAAAAAAGCGTCGCCAAAAACCAATAAAACAATAAAAATAAGAAATGGAAGCTTAAATCTATGTTTTTAGACAATATATTGCTTGAAAATTTAAATATAGTTGTTCAAACTAATTGTTTGTATTTTTAAGGCTCTTTTAATTGCCACTTCCGGTAACAGAATTGTCACTTCCGTTTATTATTTATGCTATAACTTTATTTGTAATTATAGCAGAAACAAAACTAAAACAATTTTTAGATACCTAAATGTATAGACTACAAAATAAACAAATAAAAAAAATTTCGAAAATTTTCTGTAAAACGAGGAATTTAGGGTAGTCACATACCTTAAAAGGATTCTTAGACGTTCCCAAATAAAAAAAAGCACCTGGTTTTAATTCAATAGGTTACATACACCTCAGGGTAATAAATAAACATTTACCCAATCTCTTCTACTTATTCTACAATAAATGTTTTGAAATGAGGTATTTTCTCCGCATCTTTGTAGAAATGAATCGCAGTGCTCTTTTTGAGCAGGAAAGGACCCATCAGCAATTAGATCTTATAGGCCTGTTACTGTCCTCCCTACTATAGGAAAAATCTTTGAAGAAATACTTCTGCAACGTATCAACATCCATATAAATGAAAACAAATTACTACTGAAAAATAAATTTGGCTTCAGAGAGGGAATATCATGTGATGACACCCTTGATTATCCCTTGATAAAATCAGACAATAAAAAAATAAAGGATTCCATACTTTCGCTATCTCTCTCGATAACCAAGGTGCTTTTGGACATATAAGATACTCATCCGCTCACAATAGCCTTAATGCACGTAACTTCCCATCGAATACAATAGAATCACTAAAAGACATCCTTAATGACAGAATAGTTTCAATTCAAACGGCTCAAGGTCTAGTTTACTGGCCGCAAAAACTAGGATGCGTACAGGGTTCTTGTTCGCGACCACTGTTCTGTAATCTCGTGGCAAAAAAATCCTGACGGAACCTTGACCTCCAGCAATCCATCTTCAAGCCTTTGCTGACGATTTTGCATTTGTGATAAGTGAACCGACTGGCCAAAAATTTAAAAAAAAGTGGAATCTGCACTTGAAACTTCTAGTCGATGGACCGAGAAACATCACCTAAAATCTCCATTGAGAAATCCACATATACATTAATAAGTAGAGTGGTCAATGGCCCTAGAGTAAAATGGAACAATCAAAGCATAAAACGAAGTTCTTCAATCAAGTATTTAGGAGTCATCCTGGATGATAAAATAAATTGGGTAAATCATCTGTATAATTTAAAAATCAAAGTAACGAAACTCATTCAAAAGATATCAAGGATATCGGGTGTTAATTCGGGCCTGAACCAGAATCTACTAAAGAGGCTTTGTTCTCTCATTTAAACATAGTTCAGTTTTAACTGAAAACATTTTACATCGGTTTATATACATATGCAGTCTTTTACTTTTATCTTGAAATTATTATACCTTTTTTTCTGGGGCAGTATGGTCAACTTTGTGGCTCTTGCGCGAAAAAAACCCAACACTGACCACTCCTTTAAATGGAGACATTCTACCTAATGAGACCAAAAATATGGATACAATTGATTCCCAGGCTCGCGATCTTAAAGCCAATTCTTAGGGACACGACTGATTTTCGATACACGCAGAGAGCCCATCACCCACGAGACAACCAAGGCCCATCCTCCGAAAAGAAGAAGTGCCAGCCAAGCAGCAATTATTTATTTATTCATATTAGCAATACCTATTACATATCCATATAACATTACATGAAGATTTATAAAATGACATCCAAGTAATGCATATATGAAATATTTCAGATGCCATAATTATCTTTTGGTTTATATGAAATAAAAAAAAACGTAGTTTGTGTACAGTATATACAAATAATATTTCTGGGTCGACATCTTACGACCAGTAAAGCAAAATGATATATAACTTGATGAATACAATTTATAAAAGTTATCAATATTTCGTTTATTATATATGTAACCAATACTAATAATATCTTCTCTCACCGACCGTCCATTCCCTTAAATTCAATGTACAATTTTAATCTTCTAAAAGCATTTCCTTAGTAATTTACCATAAGGAATTCCATATTTCAATCTGGAGAGAAAATTTCTTTCCTTCATACTATTTCTTCACAATAATATTGCATAAATTTATTTAGAAGCGGTTGGTTTCTATTTACAAGAGAATTTAAGATCAAATAAACAAACCATTTTAAAATATTCATATCGTTTCTTCGAATAGTAGGGGTAACTAGGGATACTTGGCCCTAGTTTTAATTTTTCATACATTTCTCGAAAATTCTCTTACTTAGCATAATGAAAGGATATGCTTTTAAGAATGGCAAATGAACTTATACTAAATTGATATGTCATTTAATCACATAATAAATATATTTTATGACATCATCTAAGTATTCCTAACCTTATGGATACTTGACCCTAAGCTAGGGATACTTGACCCTAGATGAAAAGAATGATTCAATTCTTAAGCTAATCTGGATGCACGTGAATATTAGATATTAGGTTAAAATTACTGAAATGAAAGAGTTATAATTAAAAAAAAATATTAATGAAATTAATATTAGGAATAAAATAATATTGGAATAATAAAACGCAATTGTTATTAATAGAATTCTATTAAATAAATAAAATTATAAAAAGCATAAAATTAAATTTAGCTTTTAAATTAAATTAATTAAATATTAATTAAACAAATAAATTATTGAATTAAATAAATAATAAAACTTATAGCTGGAACTGGGTACCTAGCAACGTCACTAGCACATTGAAGATTTGAAGGTATGGGGGAAAATATAAGGTTGAAGGTTTGCGGAATAGAACATCATAGCACTGAAATGAATAGAAAGGATTTAAAGAATGTTGTATGAAACAAGAATTTGGAAAAGCTAAATAGTCTTACTCGGTTCTCCTAATGTCATTATGAAAGCAAACAAAAGCAAAATAAGAAAAAGATATTCTACTAGAAAATTCAAATAAACGATTTTTTTTTAAATAAATAGACGATTTAATCCGAAATGGCGAAACATTGAGGGAAACCAAACTATGACAAATAGTTCGAACAAAAGGTTTTTTTATGAAAACGATAAATGAATGAAAGTGTTTTTTTCCCCAAGCGAGAAAAATTGAAAAAATATATTTAAATCCCTTTGAAAATCCTTACTAAAATAATTATTTGCATTATTTTAAATTATCACATTTAAAAGAATTTCTATTTATTAACAAAATATATAAATTATTTTAAAATAATTATTCTTTATATTTGAGTTGCATTATTCGCTAAGAACTACACCTCACCAGAAAATTAATTCCAACCACACAATGTGCTTCGGTCGGCTACGACATCGAAGCTTTAGTAGCGTTTAGGTAGGGTCAAGTATCCCTAACTGACCAGGGTTATGTATCCTTGACTTGTGTTTTCCTAAATAAACTAAAAATTTAATAACTTAAAATTAAGATACTGCATAAAATCATATATCACGTTGCAGCTAGAAGTATGTTTAAAACTCAGAAATATTTTAAGTTATCTATCTTCAACAGTAAACTTCTAATCAGCTTAGGAATGGAAAAGTAAAAATTTAATTTTGGATCGATCTCCAAAATATATTTACTTACGCACCATTACGATGGCTTTTCAGATTGGAATAAAAATCTCCTCCAATAGACCAAATGACCAAAGGTGGAATAAAAATGAGACACACAAATTACCAATTATGTAACAGACTGAGAAAATCAAAGAGGGTTAAATATCCCTAGGGCTCAAGCATCCGTTGTTATCGTATCCCTAGTTTCCTCTATATGAACTATCCAGAGTTTCCATGTATGAAAAGAAGTTTCTATTAAATTAAAATTTCAGTAAATTTTAATGGTAGGGCATTGATACACGGCAAATGAAAAAGGATATTCAAATTATATCGAATATAAGAAAATTCTGAAGTTCTTTCTCATTTTGCGAGCTGCGAAAAATGACGAATGAATATTTACAAATTTCATTGCTTCTACCTGTTTTTATATCTTAATTCATAATATCTTCAATAGTAAAGTTCAAATCCACTGTGGAATGCAAAAGTAAAGATTTACTTTTGGATCCTCAAACATATTTGTCTTTACGCCAACACGATGTCTTTTCAGATTAGAATACAAGTCCCCTCCAATAGACTATATGATCAAAAGTCAAATAAAAATGACACACACAAATTACTAATTATTTCACAGTCACGTATCCCTAGTTTCTCCTAAATGAAAGGAAGTTTTAAAAAAATTAAAATTTTAGTAAATATTGTTGGTAAGCCGTTGATACACGGCAAATAAAAAAGGGTATGCAAATTAAATAGAGTATAGGAAAGTTCCGAAGTTCTTCCTCGTTTTGTCAGCTGCAAGAAATGACCCAATGTTTAAGAATTTCATTGATTCTACCAAATGTGAAGGACACTACTGACATTTTAAATGTATAAGAATCAAACTCCATTTTAGAAATAACTTCGAACAATAACTTTTTATATATTTATTCGGATAATTTCGACACACTTTTAGATTTCCACCTGGAACTTAGTTCATATACGACCAGCACATGTAATAATACATCACGTCGTCTGGATAAAACATCTGACTCCGAACAAATAAAAGGAAGATAAAAGCCTATAAAATTGGCGAAGCTATTTTGCTTCTCATATTTTTCTATCAAAATTAGTGGAAATATAGTTTTTATATACACTTAACTATATTAAATATTGAGTGAACAAAATAACTTTTATATCGCAAAACTATAATTAAAATATTATAACTATATTTTTATTATATAACTATAGATTCATACATAGAAAAAATATTTTTTTTTCTTTTACTTTGCCACTAACCAGACTGAAAATATTATAGACATTTTAATCATTATATTTATTTAGCCCCAAATGATACTTTGCGATGTTAAATCACGTACCAATCTTTAAAATTATGGTTCGAAAAAGAAAACTTTCGTTACTATAATAAACTTTTTGTTGTAATTGTAATTCTAACTTTAAATAAAAATGAGGTTGGATATAAGAGGGTTTTGTTTATTATGGTATTTATAGTAAATATTTTTAAATTATATATATATATATATAAGGTAGTAATATCAAATAATAACAAAAAAATCAAAAATTAAAAAACGATATGAATTGTCTTACTAATTAAAAAAATACCAAAACAGTAAAACTGCAAGTCCAAAAAATTAAATGACATCAGGAAATAAAAGTAAAAAAAAAAATGCAAATGAAAACAAAATCCAAATATTCTGACCCTACACTGAATTATCGCACAAATCAATCAAATATGCTGTTAAATTAAAACTGGGTCAATAAATTGCAAAAGCCCAAAATGAAATAAGATCAAAAATTAAAAACTGAGTCCATAAATATTCCAAAAGACCTACAATGAAATATATAATCTAGATAAATAATGCTACTTCTATGCATTTATCAATCATCTAAAATATTGCACCTAATATTGCAAGATACAGAAAAGACAATCAATATGGAAATTCTTAACAGTTATATATTTATATAATATAGAAACAAAAAGTATAGAGAACACAAGAAAATTAAAATCAAGATTTAAACCAGAGTAATATAATCTTCCTTCAATTAAGCCGATAAAAGAAACAACAGATACTTTTTTCCATCGTATAAAATCCATAATTTTCAACCTTACGCATTAACTAAAATTAATGGATAGTAATAAAAAATAATAATGGAAATAAATTTTCTAAAAGATTTTTTTGTTTACTGTATTTTATTATCTCTATTTAACCTTGTCAAATTTGATAAGTAATTTTATTGTATGAGATCATAAATTAAAGAAAAAAATAAAATAATAAAGAGTTAAGAAAATGATTTTAAAACATGCAGTGAGAAATATCGGTGAATTAAACTATATTCCAGTAAGGGTTGGTCACCCTGAAGGTAGTTAGTTTACCTAATTATAATTGGACGCATTTAAACTTTACAAATTTGTTAAAAAAATGTAGTAATTTATAAATATAGTGCTATTTTGTATATAACTGTTGAAAAATAGCACCGCCATTCCCTTTAAGGAAAATATTTTGAGAGAAACAGCGTTTTTTTTTTGTGTGTGTGTGTGTGTAAGTTCTGGGCAACAAACACGATAAAAAGAAAGTTGCAGTTTTCTCCATCCAGAGCTTGAAAAAAAACATTACCTAAGAGTTATTATGAAGATGCTGAAGTATACATTTAATGACAACTATGGACGAAATGAATATTAGTTCTAAAGCGTTGTAATGCGTGGATCTGTGATAAAAAATAATTGTATTCTGACCTAAGGAAGATAGTGCATCCATTCTAAGTAGAATAAAGCGTTGAATAGTCGTAAATACTCAATCTGAATTTGTATATTATGGGAAACAAAACAAATATAAAGTTATAAAACTGGATGATAATAGCATAAAATTTATTACTCTCGTTATAGTGCAGGTGGTTGTGATTATGTGACTTTGTGCCATGCGATGGTGCCCAAACATTCTCCGGTTTTACCAACAGAACGCTGCAGCATACCCCCCCGAACACGGAGACAGGGATGGCTCCCTGTCGGTCGGGTATGCGTGAAAACATTATGAGATTATAAAGCAAGAGCAAAAAATTATATTTTATATAAAAGGATACAACAGGAGTGGAAATAAGCAAATATACCAATATATACACAAACATAAACACACACATTAAAACACAAATAAATACAATTAAATAGAAGGGCGCCGTGGGGGACATTATACTTGTAGTGAGATGGAATGTCGTAGACTAGTTGTGGATTTATTCTTGGCTGTTCAGATTTAAGTAGTCTTCTTGGCTGGTGATAAAGTTGAGGAGGTCTACTATCATTTTGTTCTTTATAGCAGGCGGGTGGTTGCTTATTGATTTCAACCAGGTTCCATGTGTTGATCTGCTGGACACCTGAGGTGGTATGAAAGCGTGAGTCGGCACTTGATGACATAGTGAAAAGGCGTGCCAGGTTGTCCACAGAAGTTGTCCGGGTGTTTCCCGAATCGGAAAAGATAGGACTGGGAAGGCCCGTGTCCAGTGATAAACTGGATGAGCTGTCTCGGCCAGTTATGATTTCGAAGTCCTACCTTCTTTATGATGTCAAATGTGGAGCGGCCATTAATGCCATCATCCCAACGCCTCTGCCACTTAGCCAGGGTTCGCTGCTTGAGATCTTGTTTTGCAGAGCTTCTAGGAAGGGGAACCGTGAGCACTGCTGCCTCCGTGGACGTTGTTGTCTATTTGTCCAGCTCATCAGCTTTCTCGTTCCCCAGGTGCCCTACATGGGCTCTAATCCAACACAGCCTGATGTTATGAGTGTTCTACAGAGAGTCTTGAATGGATCTGGCTATTGGATTTCTGGTTTAATAGGGCTTTCAGGCTGGATTGGCTGTCGCTCCAGATCTTTACTTGGTTTTGGTGGTTTTGGGCATATTTAACCGTTTCTTGGAGAGCTATTAGCTCTGCCTGGAATATAGAATTTTTTGGAGAAAGTCGTCCCTGCCGTTGTGCTATAAGTTCCTGCTGGTCTCCAAAGACGCAGGAGGAAGTTCCAACACCCTGTTCCATTTTAGAACCATCCGTGAATATATTAATTTCGCCCGCAGCACCAGGATTTTCTTCTAGGCTTACTCTCTCTTCGTCTATAAACTCCGCCGTGTGGCGCGACAACGCCTGTCGCCCTTTCTTCATAGGTAAATAGACGGACCTCTTCGTAGGTTGTTAAGGAGCAGGAACTGTGTTTTTTCTTGGAGATTTCTAATCCATGACGATCTGACCATGTTTTGAATATTTTTAGGACCTCCAATGCTGCTGTGCCTAGCTTTCTCTCACTTTCAGCTGCTGCAATTATCAGGAAGTCATCCGCTAAGGCTTGTTTTGATGTATTGGCTGGATACTGTTGTGCAAGGGCCTCTTCTGCCACTAGGTTCCACTACGCAGGACCACTGCATGACCCTTGCGTTCAACCCCATGTCTGTTGTTGTTGTGCCACACCTTCGGTGGTTGGGATTATCACATCTCTGTCCTTGAGTAGGTTTCTAAACAGTGACTGGATGTTCGGTGGGCATTGGCTATTTGAGAGTTTTTCGACTATTGAGCTATATTTTAATTTATCGCAGATCCCTTTAATATCGATAGAGATTACGGCGAAATGTATTTTATTTCTTTTGTGACTGTATATTTTGGTGAGAAGGGAGTCAAGTGCATCGTCAGTTGAAACTCCCTCTTTGAAGTCAAATTGCTTTGGACTAACTTGCCGGGTCTGTTTGAGGAAGTATGTGAGGCGTTGAGTCATGAGCTTATCCAGCAGTTTCCCCATGGATGGGAGGAGGGAGATTGGGCGAAAGAACATGGGGTCGTTAAGGTCTTTTCCTTATTTATAGAAGATAATGATGACTTCCTTTTTAAAAGACGTTGGGAAGAGGCCGAGGCTTAGACACTAATTAAACATTTCCAGTATTAGCTCAGGACTGGCGAAGTGGATTTCCTGAAGTATGATGTTGTACAGTCAGTCATAGCCTGGTGCCTTAATCTTGTTGAGCTCTCTTATAACTTTCCGTAATTCTCTGCTGGAGAAGGGGCTATCATTAGGTTGAGACCTCCGGTTTTACCAGTCTGGGACGTCACGAGTCCTTTAATGGTGGATCATTGAATGGCACTTAGTCGAAAGGGTTAGGATAAAACCCCCGAATGCAACTAGCATAAGCTAGAAATTGTGTAAAAATGTCATTTTATGTTGCTTTATAATACTTACTCGTAAACAAAGTTCAAAGATGTAGATTGAATGGCCATAATTCCATTAATCTACTTTACATCTTGTAGTAGATGTAATTCAACTACATGAACTTCATTCTCAAATTAGATGATCAACTATTTAAGCCTTAATAAAAAAAGTTATTCATCGCGATGACTGGGGAGCCGCGTGGCATGCCAAACCGAACCTTCACGCTT
The DNA here is from genome assembly GCA_013235015.1 of Araneus ventricosus. Taxonomy (NCBI): domain Eukaryota; kingdom Metazoa; phylum Arthropoda; class Arachnida; order Araneae; family Araneidae; genus Araneus; species Araneus ventricosus. The sequence continues at coordinate 12,307 of BGPR01036500.1, forward strand.
TCTTCCCCCTCCACCAGTTTTATCATCGCATATAAATAAATAAAACTATATATCGGTAGATTAAAAAAATTGCAGGCTATAACTTTTGTATTAAGGATTTTTGACCAATATGACATATAAATTGAACATTATGACATATAGAGTACGAAAAGCAAAAGTTTTAAAGTAAAGAATCTACTTTTTTCATGTATTTTACTAAATTTCTAATAACTATTACGCTTAACTTAAATATGAATTTCACCATTTTTGTAGCCCATTTAATAACAAACAAAAAAGTGAAAAGTTGAACTTGATCAGATCATTAGTTACAGAGATAATTGCCGTTACATATATATTGTCATTTTGGAACATTGGGGGTGGCTGGTGAGGGAAAGCTCCAGAGAGATTTTTGGGGACTTTCGTAAAAATACTCCTCTATTAAGGGTCTATCAATGGTGCAAAATTTAGTATTATGCAATTTTTTTTCCTTTCAAGACATTTGTTGCCTGGCTAGCCAACACATACATATTCTGTTTTATCATTAGTAGAGATATGTTATATGTAATTGCATTTTTGAAAACATTTCTGAACTACTTAAATAAGGAAATTTACGATAATAGAAAAAGAGAAACTCAGATTTTCAACAAGAAACCTTTTGTTAACCAAGCTATCGTCCAAAACCTCATTTTGACAATATGAAACTTCGAAAAAAGGAGTTGCCGAATTTGGGCCTGTGCTTGGATTGTAGTGGTGTGTTGTAACAATGTAAATGTCGTGTACGAAATCATTCTTAAGTGACAGCTTTACGTGGTTATAGTTAAAAACAAGTGTTTAGATTTGAACATCGTCAGTTAAATATTTTAAGAAAGAATTAACAGCCTTTGCGCTGTTATAAATTTGTATCGGAATACCTTATAATATCCTACGATAGAAAACTTGTTTGAATGTTATTAACTATAATAATTTTAATTAAATAAGATAAAGGAAATATTAGGGGAATGATGTTGTTTGTTGTCGTGATAAATCTATTGGCATTTAATATATTTTGGTATTTGATAATAGTCGTTACTTAAAAACATTGTATTTGCACCAGTCACTTTCGATTTAATATTTTCATTGTTTTTTAGTTTACTTTTTCCATGAGAAAAATTTCTGTCTAACAACACAGTAACTTTCTCGAATAATGATTAGTTCATAAATAATTACGACGATTTCAAATAAACACAGATATTTTCATCTATTTTAAACTGAACTGTATTCGGGAAAGTGTTCTAAAATTTTTCGTGCCATATGGAAATATTATACATGATACTCTTATTAAAACTTTATTACCCCTCTGTGCACTGAATGCTTTGATATAAAATGCATACATAAATGTATCACTAAATACAGATAGCTGCTTGTCCTGCTTTTGAGAAAGCAATAATTTTTCTTCAATATATTTATGAAGAAATTTAAATCTAAAAAGACTATTTTTACGAAGTTTGTGAATTCTGCAGATTATGATTCTAGAGTAATCTTTTCGTCAAACGATTTGCGAACAGCCGTCTCAGACTCCTACAAGGCATGCTATCTGACACGATAGGCTATCAGAACCTTACAATGGGAGAGGAGAATGGGTAACTTCCCTTGGGTCACAGCCACACGCCACCGGAATCACAGCTACCAAGTAAAAATTCCCGAGATTTTGCTTCTATGTTATGATTCGGTTTATCCCCCCCCCAACCTAAGGGTATGATGGGGGTTCTCGATATCCGAGTTCAAGTCGGGAAATTCTCGAATGTCCCTTCGAAAAGTGGATAACCGAAGGATTGAAGTCAAAATTGTTTATGACCACTTCTTTGAACTAGGGAAATTTCTATTCTTTGAAGGATTGATTAATACCTGGGATAAATCTAAATCAGAACATTCTAGTTTTATTAATAAGTTTCAGAAAGCAAAAAATGTCTTTCTCCGCAGATAATGAGAAAGTATTCTTACAAATTGGGATAAAGGAAAATAAAAGAGATTTTTGCGACAAACACTGATAATGAGATGACTTGTTATGGAATGACTCGCGTACCATTGGGAGTTACTTGCAGTCTCTTTATTTACTGTAATAATTAGACATCTCATTAAAATATTTAGGCAAAACTCTTAAGTTTAGGAAATGCTCGACAGTTTTGATTATGTTGACATTTTAATTTTTAGTGAGCATACTTTGGAAAAGGAGCATCAACTCTCCATTGATGCAATTAATGTTTCCGCGAAGCAGGAGTGAACCTAAGAAAGTTTCAGACTGACTCAAGATAGTTGAAAAACATTTGATTCGAAAATAACGTTATTTTGGAAATTCAAAGTAAGGAAATGAAAGTTCTTGGCTTAGTTTGGAATATTATAACTACTATACTTCAAAACTGGAAATTGATAGCATCATAAAAATGATTCCAAATGTTAATTGTACTAAGCGACATATCCAGCATTGATCCAGTTGGATTTATTTCTCCGTTTGTAATCAGAATGAAATGCTTATTGCAACAATAATGAAATCGCCAGATGTATCGATGAAGTTTTGGGCTTTTGACTTTTAAAAACCACATTAATTATACGTCGAACTACAAGCCTTTTGTGTGCTTTGAAAAGCTGTTTTAAAGAAAGGGGACAAAACACCTCTTCCGATACTACAAAAGGCTTTATTGTCATAAAAGTTACTATTCAGGAAGATAGTTAAAAATTAGGGTTATAAAACTGAAAATTTAAAACATAAAAAATATAGAAAATATTTATTAAAATAGCATCAAAATCATCTAAAAATGCGCGAACAGCCTTTGTACCTGATATTTAACAATAAAATTAAATACATTTTAAGATTAATAAATTTCTTAAAATTGCCCATCAGAATATAAAAATATTATCGTATACTTAAAGTCTGAATATTTATCCAACAAATTCATAAAAAGAATTTAATTTAGATTGCATTAAAATCTTTACATTTTATTATTTTCTTAATGTTTTATTACTTAAAAAATATATCCGTACGCTAATAAAAATGGTATTCATTTGAAATATTTATGGAAGATAGTTCACGTTTTTTATTCGTTACAAGATTGCGGTGCATAAGTTTCTAAAAACTAAAACTTTTAAAGCTGTCTGAAATTATAGACTTCACTTGCACTTTAAGAGCAGGAACATCTTCCTCACGAGTTTAAGGCTCTTTTCCAAACTAATTGTAGAAACGACTGCTAAATA
>BGPR01036501.1:1021-15438 GCA_013235015.1 Araneus ventricosus
AGATTGAAGATAAAAAGAAAATTTCAATTAGGGGAATTATCACCTTATTATACCAAACTACTTTTATATTGAAAGTTTTTTGGCAGCAAGAATTACTTAGAAGTTATGAGTTCCCATCAACTGCATTCACTTTCACTTTTTATACGGTGTAATATATAATTAATTTATGACTAATTAATTTATATTTAATATCTTTGTTAAATTTTGTTAATTATAACTGTTAATTGATATACTTGGCTTTGACCCGATTTAAAATGTTTTCATGTTTAATATTTTCAATGTAAAAATTACTATTGTATAAATATTATAATACACAAATTCCTTTTCTGATCTAAAACGCTTTCAATTAAAATGAGAATATCAATTGAACCAGACGATTTTTAAAAACATCCGTTTTCTTCATACGTTATTATTTGTTATATAGGTACTTCAAAATTTGTTAACAATTACTAAAGTCAATGAAAGGTTTTAATGAATATTTTGAAACAATTAAATTAACTATTTAATTATTCATTAATTTAAAGCGTGGAAATTAATCAATAGCTGGACCCGATAAAAATTGTTAAATCGTCTATTTTTAAAATTTTCTTTTAGCATTCTTCCTTCTGGAAACAGTTCTTCGTATTATTTTTGATCAACAAGAATATTGTTACGAATTCAGTTTTTAATATTTTTTCAAAATTAATTTTAATGAGAGAAACAAGTTTATGGAAATGAAAGACATCGCGTTAAAACGCATTGCTTAATTTTTAATTAAGAGAAATTTTAAGCATCTTTTAGGCTTTGAAAAGTTGAAGGTGACCTTTCTCTTTTCTTAAATAAAAAGTTTGATTGAAATCAGTCCAGTGGTTTAGGAGGAGATGTGGAACATACATACATAGCCACAGTGACTTTTATTTAAATTAATATAATTATTAGATAATTATAAGATAAAGATAACTGGCATATAGTATGAGCCATGAAAAAGGTTTTAGTGAAGTTTTTTAACTTTAATTAAGTAAATATTTAATTATTTTAATTAATCAAATAATTTTAATAGTTCATTTGATAATAGGTTTCTTGACAGAATACTTTAATTTGATATTTAACTAAACATGGCGGGACCAGGATTTGTTTAATGAAATCAATAAAAGTAGCCAAAAACGATAGATATTTAAATAAGAGTTTCCTTTATCCTTTTCACTATTGAAAAATATCTCCTTAACTTTAAAATTGTTTGGGATTTTCTGCCTGAGTATTTGGTTTTAACCGTCGATGGAGATTTAAATTTACTGTTCAAATACGCTGCATTCATATCCTATGCTTTAAAAACACGTATTCAATTCCCCACTCACAATGTTTAATAATTTTTATTCTCTTATATGTTAAGAATTTAGTGACTATTATCTCTGTAACCGGGGAGTTCTCTAAATGAGCCCATTTTAGTAGTATTTAAGTGTTTCCATGTCATGTGATTTTACCATATGACAAAGTAATGTTCGCACAATTATATTGTAACCTAGATTAAATAAATTAATTTTTAAATCTAGAGTCTTTCTTCATTCGTGGCAAGAGTTAATTTCTTGTTACTGTTTCAGATAGGCTGGCTTAATGTTATCTAGGAGATATTTGCACTGCTGAGATGTTTATTTCTTTATGACTCCTACCTGTTGAATGATTATGTGTTGAGATATAAAAAAAAATGACCAATGTACTGACCGATAAATCTATCATAACTTTTTGGAATGAAAAATGGAATGATAAAACCTTGATATAGCAAAAAATTAAATGACATGAACACAGAGTCACAGCGTAAATATTGCAATGTGTAGAAACAATAAAGTCATTGGCTACGTCTGTATTGATCAATATGTAATATTTCATGACTTTTGTAACATTAACGTAAAGGAATCTACCTTTGCCTTCAAGCTTGCCGAAAAGGGATTTTTTTTTTTCTTCCCTTGGCTTCTCATAGTTTTTTTAAATAATAATTTTTCATTTTTTCTTTTTCGTTCCTTCTCTGGGATGTTTTTTTTTCACTAATCAATTTCATAGCTGTTAATATCAAATGAGGGGTTAAGTGACAATTGTTTTGATGATTTTTTTTCATTAGTTGGAAAACGAAAATGAAAAATGTTTTTGATTGTTTTTATACTAATTTTTTCTTTCTATTATGCGTTGTTTTTCTTCGTTGTTGCTTAATAATAATATTGTTTTTTCTTTGATCTTTTCTGATCTTAATGATGTTGTTTTCTTCGACAACATTATACCTAATTTTTTCGTATCTAGGAACAATCTTCCGCCAATTTGTCTGAAACCAACTAATCGCCCACACCCCCCCTGAAGGATTGAACCATAGTGGCCGTGTGCCCACTGTCTGGTGTCTGGGGTGTTTTAAAACCGCACAGTACATAAAACAAGTCAAATCGAATTATGTCTCATTTCGAGAAACATTGTATAAAAATGTTTTTGAAAAGTTTCAAAAAAGTCTTCATCGATAAACCTTGAAGGATATTCAATGTAAACTAATGATGTGTGGCGGAGTATAAAAAATTCTTCTAAAAAAATGATTAAAAAAAAAAAGAGCTAGAGGGATGTTAAAAAAGAGCTGAGGAAGAACAATGAAAGGCAAACTAAAAAAAGAAATAAGTTTTTTTATTATTATTTTATAAAGATAATTACAATCAATTTTTTCTTAAAATTTTAAGCATATTTTATTATAACTTTAAATTTATAATTAACTTGGTATGAAATAACTTTACTTATTCTTGTTAATATTCGCTACGTTTATTAAAATATGTAGAGTATACTAACATTGTAATATGTAATAAAGTGTTAAAATTAACATTTTTCTATAGATTAATAGATAAGTTATCTTTACTAATGCAATCTTAAAGTGAAAGTATTCTTCAGTTTTCAAAAGTAATAATCTAGGAAATTAAGTGGTTCCAATACGACTTTGCGTTTTGAATAAAATATTAAATAACAATAATAGATTATGAAAATACTTTAAAAATGAATCATTCACCAATCTAAGATTTAATTTTTTTCACTTCTTATGTTTTAGATTTTTAAAAATTTACATATTGTAATGATTGTTGCCTTTCAAATTTATGTAGTTACAATAGTGTAAATGACAGTTATAAAAGTGTTTTGAGCTTTATTGGGAAAGAAAGTTTTCATTTACTTTTATATAACAACTTACGTTTTTGATATACGTATAAAAGTGATTACTAAAGGTTTAAACATTTTGTCACATGCTTAAAAAGTATAGGGGCAATTGTGAAAAATTAACGACGAAGAAGTTTATCAAGATTCCTTCTGAGAAGAAAGCGATGAAGTAGTAACAGAAGGGGGATGCAATATAATAACAAATATGGAAAAATGGCTTGAGCAACCTTGGTCAGCATCTGAATAGATGATGGGCATGTGCAAAATTAAATTTAAAATACAGATATGTTCTTTTAAAATTGTGATAAACTAAGAAATTTTCTTAATCAAAATTGTAAGGAAATTAAACATACATTTGGTTTTCATTTTAAACCGAGTTAGAGTTTTTTATTGGAATTAAGTCCTAAATTTTTTTAAATTAGATTATTACTATTATACGTTTTGTAAAAAAAAGGAACGGGGGGTTGCAGTTTGCTTGAGTAATTATAAGAGGGAGGTTTGCGATTTGCTTATTTTTGCTGATTTGCTGACAAGGGGGGACGGGGGTGGCAAAAATTACCAAAAACATGCTTACGTAATATTTGAACGGCCTCTTACAAAAAGGCAATAGTATTCGGGAAAACTAACTAATTTTTTAAATTTTATTGTCTACCTCCTATACTTCCGGGTCTTTTTGATGTCTATGAATTTTTTGCCGCCTCACTTTTTGTACCCACTGGTTCACACGGGCCTCCAGCATGTTCGGCTTTCGCGACCCTATTCAGCCTTGATCATTCTGCCGATGAGTGATAGATGAATTGAGCGAAAGTTATTTGAAACTCAGTTCGTAAGTTTCGTTAGCTGCGATGCATCATACAGAATTGTATCGCTGGCATTTTAAAATTTACGTCTTTAAATATTTTACTACTAGCTGTTACCCGCGACTTCGTGCGCGAAGAATTTGAACTATTCTTTTTTTTAATTCACGAATGTAAATGTTTTGTTGCATTTTGAAAGGGGAAAGGAAAAGTTCTGACGGTTGATAATACTTAATTGGACTGCTGACAGGAGTGTACTGTACATGTATGCTGATATAGTTATGTAAATTGTTTATCTATGATGATATACTTTTGTATACCACGTTATTTGCACGGATGTAGAGGTTGTGTGGGCTGTACACACGTGAACAGGCCACATATAGTTGCCCATGGGAAAAATATGGTTTTTCCAAATGTAAGCCAGCCACTTTCAGTGTCTGGCCATGAGCCTCGCAAATGATATTTTTACAGGGATTTGTTACCTTTTGAACTGAGATGATAAATCCTTCGTTGTTATCGGAAGGCGTGGAATTAAAACACTCTCTCTTCTCCCTATATCAGTCATAACAGAAGCTTTCACGACGTTTGTACCTAGGTGTGTAATTTTTAACCGTGTGCCATTGCGCAGTCTCGGTTTATCGAGGTTACGTATTAGGAGTACTGGCACACCGACTATCATTCTAGGCTTGTCGGAAGGTGCCCCTGACAATTCTAAGATCTTGAAGAGCTCTACAGAATATGATGCTCCTTGTTAATGCCCATTACCGTATCTGCAGAAGGATATTCTGTAATATCTCACTGTGAAAATTAAACAAAACATCGAGAGAATAATTCACTAACGTCATTGGATCACTGTGTAACCGTATTAAAAGCTGTAAATGCTACCACAACAGGAAACCGGAAGTGTAAAGTCTCCTTTGTTGTTTATGGTCAAAGAAAGCAATATTTTCTTATATTAATTTTAACACTGGCAAAAGCCCGCGCGCGAAAAAGTAATTTGGCTTGAATTTATTTCTATAAGAATAAAAAGTATTGTTAGAAATTACGTTAAAAAATATTTTTAAACCTTTATATCAATCGGAGAAAACATTTCATCGCAATGGAATTAATAGCATTAAAAAGATCATTTTCTCGTCTTTAAAATGGCATAAAAATAATTGTTGTCTAATAAAGATTTCAGAAGTTATTGGCAAAAAACGTCTAAGCATTAGGCTTAAAAGCGGCTAATGTTCGTTATTTAATTAAATATCTTAAGAACTAATTAACTCTGATAGTTGAAAATAACACCTTTGACCTAAAAATATGCTCTAGAATGCCGTGTGTAAATTTCACGTCGCTACCGTTCACCGTTTAGAAGGAGTTCTTGTGACCGACCGATCGACCGACAGACAGACAGATACATGTAAATTCTGCCTTATTTTATGGATACTTATAAATATAAGCAAAATTTTCAGAAATAAAGGTAAATTAGTTCAAAGTCTAACCATTTCCTAGCAACTGAGTAGCTATAAATTTGCGTTATTTCAAAATCTTCTGCACGTAAAATTTAAAAAATTAATAAAAATTGAATGAAAAATGTCACAGAAATAAAATTGGTATCATTGAAAAGGTAAAATTTTTTTCTTTAAGATGGTATGAAAATAATTTGTATCGGACAATTTGTTCCGAAGTTACAGTGGAAAAAAGATTACGTGATAGTTGATTTTAAAAATAATTTATTCCACATGTTTTTGCATTCCTGAAGGATCACGTGACAGTTGAATGAAAAATAAAACTCTTCATCGCGAATTGCGGAGTCAATGGGCTTTCTTTGTTAACTATTTTTAATCTGTAGTCAAAAATAATTAATTTAACGTGATTTCACCTAGCCTATGTCCGTTCTTGGGTTTCAAGCTACAACTCTGCCAATTTTCATCCAAATCGGTTTTGTGGTTTGGTCGTGAAAGCTTAACAAACAGACAGACAGACACACTTTCGCATTTATTATATTACTAGCTGTAACCCGCAACTTCGTGCGCGAAGAATTTGAAGTATTAATTTTTTTAAATTCACGAATGTAAATGTTTCGTTACATGTTGAAAGGGAAAATTAAAAGTTTTGACGGTTGATAATACATTATTGGACGACTAACAGGAGTCTTTGCTGTTATAGTTAGGTAATTTGTTTATCTATGCTAACACACTTTTGTGTACTACGTTTTTTGCACGGATGTAGAGGTTTTGTGGTCTGGACACACGTGAACACGCCACATATGTTGCCCATGGGAAAAATATGGTTTTCCAAATGTACGCCTGCCCCTTTGAGTGTCTGGCCCTGAACCTACCTTTTGAAATTGGATGGTAAATCCTTCGGTATTATCGAAATGCGTGAAATTAAAACACTCTCTCGTTTTTAAATACTCTCACGACGTTTGGACCTAGGTGTTGAATTTGTAACCGTGTGCAGTCTCGGTATATCGAGGTTACGTATCAATAGTACTGGCACACCGACTTTTAATATCAGCTTGTCGGAAGGTACCCCTGACAATTCTAAGGAGTTCAAGAACTTTACAGGATATGATGTTACTTGTAACATATATTTTTTAATTTATCTGACCTAAACTTTCATTAATCAGTGCCAAAATTACTAATTCAACAACCATTCTCTATTCCTCATATATTCTCCGTTAATGTAAATTACGTCATTGTACTCAGTGGTATCATCAGGCCCTTATAATCTGTGTACCATCCATCATGCTATATGTCATCCACTTCTACCATTTAAAAGAATACATAGAACAAAATACTATATCGTCGTATATTTTCCTTTAGTTATAATTAACTTTAGTTTCTAAATTTTAATCTAAAACCTCTTACAGCTATATTATATCTATCAATAGATTTCTGTCCCGGCGTCAATTTATCGACAGCTTCTTGAATAAAGTCTGATATGGAAAAGTATAAGTCACTAAAATTAAATAGACTGCAAACTCGAAAAATGAAAATCAAGCGTCGAGTTTAGTAATTACATTTATGATTCCATTAATAAATTATTTGTTTATTTTCTCTGAAAGATCACATAATCGCGGCTTTCTTTATGATCACGTGATGTTTGACATTCAAAATAATTTATTCCACGTGTAGTTTGACCGTGAAAGCGTAAAAAACAGACAGACACACTTTCTCATTTAATATATTATTAAGGATTTATTATTTCTTCGGAAACACAGGTAAAAATGACAGGTGATATGAACTGCAGTGATTTTTGAATCTAATTAAATAAGCTTTAGAATTCTTTAAGAACCAATGAAAACATTGCCAAACGATATTTGAAAAAAAAATAAACAGAAAAAATCATATTAAATTGAGGCCCCCCAAACTCCATGGGTTTCATATGCAGAGTTTCTTTCTCGAATTGCAATGAAACTTAGAATACTTTGAACAATAGTGTAAAAAAAATATTGTACCCTGAATTTTATGGAAAAATATAAGCATTTGTAAATAATATTTTAATGTATATGAAATGTAGTTCTATATACTGTCAACAGATGTCGCCACTAAAAGTTACTTCAATGAAATATTGTAGTATAGTTGGGGGTCTGCGAGATTTTGTGAAAATAATTGAGAATAGTAGCTCAGAGTTATTGAGTGTATTTCTATTAATCTTTATATTAATATTTACAATGAGTTATGGAATATAAATCTGCCAAAGTTTATCGCATGTAAGTGCGTCTGTAGCTTGTGATTTATCTAATCTGCAACCATTGTAAATGTTGCATTAAAGAGATTGATAATTAAATTACATATTAATATTGAAACACTTGTTTTATGATTTTATCAGTACGAAGCTAATGAAAAATCTAAGGCGCGGACCCGAACTGCGCCTTCTTATGTTTTCACAAATTGTTATAAAACCGGATAATGATTCAGTTTTAATTAATTTACGAAACAGAGTGTCTTTAATTTGTTTCTAACGTATTTTGCAGATCTTGCGTGAGATGGGCGTGTGTATAGATTGCACGTGTTAACCGTACCGATGAAAAAAATTGGATAAACGACTACGCAGAAAGGATTTTTACCGCAATCTTCTAAATCTTATTATTCACTCAAACCTCTCTGATTTAAGATACCGTGTTAGTGTTTAATTTTGAAACGAAGTATTGCTGAATATTATTCTCTTTAACTGCGCCCATTTTCTAGAGTTATTTTATACCTGGTAAATGCAAGTGTTTTGGTTCTTGTGCAATCCACACCGTTGGCCAAATTTGCACAGTGATGGATTACACCAGAGGGAGCTGACGCCGTAAAAATTATTTCATAAAATCACTAAATTAGATTTTACAGTATTTAATTAACAATGAAAAAAAAGTATTTTAGATGTTTTCATCAATTAACTTCGGAAATACTTAGGGTACGTGAAATTTTTTTACATCACCATCTTTAATGAGATACCATAATTTAATTGTTGTTAGAATTTTTCCTTAACTGTAATTAACGCTTCAAAATTCATTTAAACGCAAATTGTAAAAATGTTTTCTATTGTTATAAACTAAATGAGTTGTTCCATCAACTTTTATTCACGTGTTTTACCTCTGCATAGTTATGATAAGAAAAATGTTGTTTTCTTCTTCGGTCATTGACTGAATGTAGCTTTTTCTTCCTGCTGTTATATATTCGTAGCACGCACTTAACTCCCGTTTTATTTCGCAGCTTTAATATGCCCCTTCTAAGACCCAGTGACGGTAGTTTATTTACTACGCGATGCGTTCTTCGTTTAAATTTCAAGCAAATTTGAATTGATCCTAGCGAGTCAGTGCAGCGACCGGCGAGTAAGGGAAGCATTTAGTTAAACATTACAACAAAAGATGGAGACAAACATTACTGCATTTGTGCTCGCTTTAAAGCAAATTACGATAAGTGGGCGTAAAAAATAACACCAAGCCCCGATTTGCACTTGCTAAGCAACATCGACTGAGGTAAAAAAAGAATCATATTCTCTGCTGCCACTTGCCCACATGCCGCTGCGCCACTGACCATGTTGACAAACGTTAATATGTTGGTATCACCTTCTGAAGCCATATGGCAATAAAAAGTCGAAAATATACCACGTCCAGAGCGCTGTTTGCGCAAGCAATTCTTATGGATGAAGAGGGGGGGGGGGAGGAGAAAAAAAAATCATAGCATGACCCGAATGCCACTTACCCTCGGTACGCTACTGTCAGCATGTAAAGTCATTAAAGGTTAACCGCGTCCCCTTCCTACCGAAGGAGAGGGCCTAGGGAGAAAAGAAGGAACGAAGCCCGGTCAAGCACCGCAAACAATTAAAGAGAAGAGAATGGGGGAGCCATGGGAAAGCATAATATTTCTGTTAGTTCTGTAGCAATGATTTGGATGGGAAGGTGGAAATTCCAAGAGTTTATTGCACTCATGTGAAGTGGGTTCAAAAGAAGAGGTTAGTTTAGCTTACTGGCCGAGGGGTCAGAGAATGGTGAGAGGGCTAAAGAAAATCAACGAAAGACGTTGGCAGTGAAAATTCCCGCGAATTAAAGTTAAAGTGTTATAAGTACATAGACTTCTTTAAAATATTTTCCTCCGATCAACACCGGGTATATAAGCGCAATAAGAAAATTTTGTCTATATAATTTCAGTCCGAATTTAAATTTCCTAAAACTGACGTTATATATAGATCTCATTTATTTATGTTTTGTATTTGAAATGTGCTGGAACAAAAACAGGAGGCCGGTATATGAAAAAATATAGATCCTGAGTAACGCCGGGTTCTCAGCTAGTAAAACATAAAAAGACAGAAAATTGATGAAAACGATTTTCTCCCGATGTTTATAAATTAAAACACTTTAGCGCTTAATATTTCGCCTGCGTGTCGGTATGTGTTTGCAGAAGAAAAGGAGTTTCCAAATGGGAACGTTACGCAGCAGCTTCAAATTACTCTTATTAGAAAGTGGGATTTTCTGTACTTTACAAAGATATAAAAAAATTATAAACAACAATAAGAAGAAAACATGTGAATGCAATACAGAAGAAACTTAAGTTTCGTTTGCGTACGTAATGTTTGCCCTACATGACTTTACCTAATACAACACAACACTGAGTGTCAAGTGGGAAATAAATGACTTCTGATTTTGATGAATCTTCTTTTGAACCTTCCCCCTGTATTAAAAAAAACATTCTAGAGTCATGTCTGTCTCTACGTCACTTATCGAAAACGTGTAATGAGCTAGACGAACTGAAATTGCATATTTGTCCTATTTCCTGTAATTTCAGGAATTCTATCTCAATTCCTTGGACGAATTCTGTTAACAGAGAGGTGTCTGTGCATGTGGCATGCAGTAACTCAAAGCACTGCAAATACAAATGAATAAATTGACATATTTTGTTTTATCATCATTGTATAGATTTGTTTAAAGAATGACCTAATCAGTCTTCGTGATTGTTGATAATCCAATCATGACTTGCTAAATAATGTTCTCAACAAACAGGCTGCCAAAATAAAATGAATATTACATGTCTAACCTCAAATAGATTCTACAAATTTTGGATTTAGAGTCTCAATGAAGAGGTCCAAACGCATAATAAATTTTTTTTTATATGTCTGAATACGAAGCCTAAACCCAAAACGTACTCATATTACGTGTCAGTATACAAGAAATTGAGGATAAAAGATTTCGCTACTTGTTTTATCATAGAAAAGTTTTCAACTTTTTTAAATCAGCTTGGTATTATTTCTTATTTTCTTTTTTGTTTTGATTAATTCACTTTAAAATTTAGATCTCATGGTGAGACGTGATTTTGAAGAAAGTACTCTAAATGAACTCGATAGAAACACTCTATATTATTTTTGTTTTAATTTCAAATATTTAGCTGACTGTAGTTTAGTTTAGTTCAGTTGAATTAACGACCAGTTTTGAAGCTAGAATAGTTATGCATTTTATCTGTGAATTCTAAAACGAAGTTTACTTTTGAACAACTGTTTTTAAAAATCTGAGAATTTAGAAGCATTTATTAGGGTAAAAATCTTTTTGAACAATGCTGTTGAAATCTAGCTTGATAAACTGTGAATATATATTCTGCAGATAAGAAGAGCACATCTTGTTTCTAATCACTGTACAAAGTCTGAAAGTTGGATTAAATTGATAGAAGACTGTAAAAGTTCTTGGAAATTGTTACAGAACAAATTCTTCGTGAGAAGCCTTCAATGAGATGGAAATACTCTTCTTTAGCGAAGAAAAAGACATTTCTGAAAAATTTTCATAAAGTTAATAACTTTTACGGAATTTAGACAGCATTTTATAAAAAACATCGAAACGATAAGCAAATTTTGATGATAATCTAGTACAACCAGAGTTGAGTGAAAACTATAAATATAAACTACGGCTGATCGCGTTATTTGCTAATATAGATAGATGACGTAATTAGAAGGCTGTAATCCGAATGCTGGGAAATTTTCTAAAACTTGCAATGGCGATTTATTTTAATTCATATATGGAAAATTCTATTGAAAGTTATGGAATTCAAAAGTACTGTTTCAGCTTATGGCGAATTCGATTTGACGCTTTCGGCATTGAACCAAGACTGGGATTTGAATTTAGACAGTATAGCTAAAGGATTTAAAACTTATGCTTTAGTTCAAACTGACATTCTCTACTCTAATTAGGATTTTCGATCAGAACCAGTAGACAAAGTTTGCATTATTTCGAACATATATTTCAAAACTCAAGAAGCCTATAAGGCATTTATGAATTTTGGAAAATAGCCAAATAGTTCTGCTTACCATACTTGCTGAAGCTAAACCTAGACATACTGATTCAGTTCTGAGGTGACCAATAAGTGGCGCTGCAATTCACGATGATACTAGGTATTATCGTCAAATATGAACTGCAAAGTCAATGTTTTCTAATGTTTAGTTACCTCAGTTTCCTCAAGTATACCATTAAGTCGCACTACTTAATTTCCATTTCATTCTCTCTTTATTCACTTTTAGAAAATATCTGAAGTTGTGCAATCTGTTTTATAACAAATAAGTAAACTCATTAAACTTAATTCATGTTATTAGGAAATTTGTTTTGATTTTCGGATGATATTTTTAAATAAACACTTCATTCTATTATATGGTATCAGATTAACTTCCATTACCTAAAGTCATGTGATTTAAAGTGGGAAGGAAATTACTTAAATTGAAACATGCTGTAACATAACTTTATTAAAAAATTTTCATCTTGTTTTAAAAAATACAACTCTTGTCTTTAAAAAATTACACTTTGTTTGAAAAAATTTCTCTCTTTTGATTTATGTATTTTTCTGAAAATTTGTTTTGATATATCAAATTGGTGAGCTCATATTATTGGTGAAAAATTATTAAATTTGTCTGTATTTTTTAAATTTGTTAGAGTACAGATATAGATAACACATTCTAATGCTTATGCATGTCTTACCGCATAAAAATTCATAGGATATTATTGACTTAAACTATCATATTTGAACTTACTATAATAATAAAAAAAGACATGGATCTAGCTTGACTGTCATTTAGGCATGCATCTTTCATGAGATCTACAGTTTTGTCACCATAGGGTGAGGAGAGTTTAATATTCATTTAAACTGACTTCATGCCCTGTCAGGAATTATATTTCTTTTTTTTAACGTTAATATAATGGAAATTTCTTTTTGATCTGCTGTAAGATATTTGTAGTATTATCTGCTATTTTATCTCATCTCCCTGCTGATTTTCTTATTAGAATGAAGAATGTAATACATTATTAGAATATATTCATGTCATATAAAGAAATATTCTTCTTCAACAACTCAATTTATACGTCGGTTTGTACTTTTTTTCGAGCAGGATATACTGAAATGACACTCTGCTTTCATCCAATTAGTGAGGTGAAACTTGATCTTTTTCCAAATAGTTGCAGAGTTATTTCGTCCCTGGAGTTCTGTGCAAGATTAGAAAATTATTTGTCCTGGAATTTCCAAACGAACTCTAATTATGCTGTTATTATTTTGTTGCTTTAACTGAAAACCTGTCAAATGTTCTTTATAACGATTCTCGTACAAAGAAAGAAAAAAGTAATTCCAGCTTTATATAAGATTTCAGTGGAGTGAAAAACTAGTGTAAGGTTTTTCCGTTACAGCTGAAAATACATAGAAAATGCGAATTTCTAAATGGTATTTTTGGAGTTAAAGACTAATTGGATAAAAGAAAAAATTAGATCGATCATAACTAGAATACAGTTAGTCGTAAATTAGTCAAAATGAGGAAAAAAAAAGAATTCATATTTTTTAAGGTTTTTTTATTCTCAGTTTGAAACGAATCTTTCGATAGAAATTTTTAGACAGACTACTAGATTTGTTCTAAATTCTATAGTAAATTTGCATGAAAATTAACTTTAATTAAAAATAAATAATTTGCTCCTCGAAACTCGTAAAAGTATTTAGAACTTTTACAATAAAAAAAAATTCTTTCATCTATCAATCATGACAGTATCTTTAAATTAATTTTCTATATTTACTCGTAGATACATATGTAAATTCTCAACCTCTGAAGATACTTTCGGTTTCACACAATTTTGAAAAGGGATGGAAGCTGTGACACTCGACGACTGTGAGAATTCCAACTAAATAAATAAAATACTGAAAATTATCCCTTGTATATGGAAAAACTCATTTAAATTTCTTGTTCAAGTATAATTACGTATGTGTTACTTTATTAACTGGGAAAAATTATTCAAGTCAAATAAAATTTTCTATTAGATTAAATTCAGTTTCATATAACAATAAATATTATGTATTTTAAATATCTGAACGATATTTAGAGTAAATGATTCTTTTCATCTTATACATGTTCTTGCTTAAATATTTCTTTACATTGGAAAAAGATCTGTATCAATGGAATTTTGTAAGTATATATTTTACAAGCCGCCTTCTGCTTATTCAGCTGTCTTCGCCCGTTTAAATTAGTTTTATTTTTGAATTTTATAATAATTATGGGGCATTATCCTTCCAGTTTACCATACGATAATTAGGAAAGATGAACAAAAAACTGAATATTTGCTGTAATTTGAGATCCTTAATCTTAAAATAAAAGTCATTGTGGGGTTTAGTGTTTGTATTTATGGTTCCACACCTCCCAAACCAGCATGATTTCAACCAAACTTTGCACACTTATTAATTAGACTAGGTAAGATTACTGTCAACTTTTAAAGCTAAAGTTAATTAAACATAGTAATTAAAGTAACGAAACCGTTTTCCGCTGTAAGTTCAAAATTATCCCGAAAATTATTTTATGCCATCTTAAAGTTCAAAATTTTACCTTTTAATGATATCAATTTTATATCTGTGACATTTCCCTTCAATTTGTATTAATTTTTTCAAAATTTAAAAAATTAACGCAGACGATTTTAAAATAAATCAAATTAATGATACTAGAATTGATAATCATGAGTTAAGTAGTACAAGTGTAATTATTTGCCATTAT
>BGPR01036502.1:0-15510 GCA_013235015.1 Araneus ventricosus
TGCTGTAAACATATAATTAATTAACCAAATTTCGTTCAAGCGGATGAGAGAGCCTTTTATTTCCTAGGATTTGAACAATTTTTCCTTAAAATTTCGGCACTGATTAGTATCACTGATTAGGACTTTGAAGGAGAATATAATATCATTTAGATTTTAAAATATTTCATTAGAAGTAATTTTTATTTCAGCTTCAAAATGAGACTTGTGATTAAACATTCTAGTTTTCAATATCCTACGGCTAAGTTGTTAAATGTTCATGAAATAATTAATTTCTGCTTTAAAATTAAGTTTCGAGGAATTGTTTGTGTAAACAATTAAATATCTTTATTGAAACTTCAATTTTGGAGATCGTATCTTATTACATATACACTCTTTATAAGTCTCTTTACATTCATTATATAGCTTCACATCTGATTTAAAATTTTCGTTTTGTAATGAAATAAACTTCTAGTACATGCATGAACTTTGGATAAATGGAAATAAAATAATTTAGAAATAAAGAAATTATTTTCCAAATTCTCATCCTGGAATGTGTTGCAATTTCTGTAACATGATTTTGATTTCTAAATGGCTAAACTAGTAAGTAGTCTTGTAATTTGTGAGACCCCACCAGCAGGCATCAAAGTATGTTAATTTTATGATATACCTAGTAGAGTAGTATTAAGTGAAACACTTCAAAATTTTGTTTTTCTCTGACCGTGATGTAAGTAATTATTAAATTTCCAGGCTTGTATTCTCTTTTCGCATACCTTCATGCTTCTTTCCTGCTTCTAAAGATTAAAGTATATTCATTTACTTTCATGCTTGATAAAATTTTGAAATTCGGTTGTGTGTTCCAGATGAAAATACAGTATGTAACTATTTTCAGAACTTAATTATGAATTAATAATTTTATTTCAAATTAGCTTTATTTCCATTGGTCAAGCGGGATCTGGTGGCGAATTCTGATAAATAATTTAGAAGATTCCTTAATAATCATAATAAAGAATCATAAAATATATTAAAGACTAATAAGAAGGAAATGATACATCTAAAAAGTTTTTAAATGCCTTTTAGTAATGTTCTATAAAATAGGTAATCATTGTATTTTTTTATCAAAAATCTGCAGATCACAGCAAAAATCAAAATTCCGGAAACGTTAAAGTCTCGGTTGAGAAAATTAAGCCACAATAAATAAGATAAGACTGACATTTTTTGACTTTATTAAAAGTTAAATATATCAAGAGTGTGGTTAAAATTAAAATTTATCTAGGGTAATCATTTTAACGCCTCTCACTTTTTGGGTTTTTTTTCCTTTTACCTCAAGATTTTTTCATAAAAAAATATTTTATAATTCCCACTACAATAATAGAAGGTTTTAGTATATATATTTTTTTATTTTTGTTATTAATTACTTAAGAATGCAGATGGTGATAAGTAATACAATGAGTTTATAAAGAGAAATTTACAGAAGAAAAATTTACAAAGGATTTCAAAAATGTTTTAGAAGCTCTTATCTAAATTATCTTATCAATAAGCATTTTGAAACCCCAATTTCCTTCACAGTACATGTTTATGTGTGTATCACATGTAAATGTTTAATTCAAGTATCTGCAAGTGGGAATATGGTGTATAGCTGCCGATAATGAACTATTAACCTATTATATGTAGGCATCATTTTGTAACCTCGTCGGGTGTATCACAAAGTGGCATCGAACATTACCTGGTGTTTAAATAAACAGGTGGTATAGGGAGGGAATGGACGGCATGCATTGACAGTTCAAGCTATAAGTCATTCCATAAGGAAGTTAGCAATCAGGTTAGTGTTCAGGATGTTAAAAAACCGTTTACTAACTTTAAGGGTTCATCAGGTATATTGAAAAATTTCATTCTTGCAAAAAACCATGGGGTCAGAAACTCAAAGAAAATCTGCTGCAGGAGACATACCAGATAAAATGGGCAATATAGACTCAATGGAATAGAAATTCACTACAGCATAAAAAAACCCAAGTTGTATGAATTACAATATGCGAAGCATGTATCGCTTCAAACGTCAAGGCCTTTGAACACTTATTTTAGTTACTCCAAAGGTTTGTTATACACTACTTGCCATTATCTTATCTATCATGCTGCATACATCTTGTAATGTTGTTTTTCAGGAAACTGGGTTGTTGTGCTATTGTAAGTTGCTTTCCATTCAATCTGTGTTATACATTTCATCTGGTGTATACTTTTCTCCTACTTAATTGATTGACGAAGATCCCCCCTTCTTGCATTTCCACCCTCATCTTTTATTGAAAAATTTCTTATTTTTATATGCCGGACCTTCAATTAAAGTTTGTAAACGATCTTTCTGAGCATCCTATATTTTCATTTGAGTAGATTTTTATTCTAATTGATTAATGTAAATATTATCATCCAATATGCAAAGTAATAGCGTAAGTTGCGTTAACTTAGCAACACACGGATTCTTTTAAAAATATCAGTTGCTAGTATGAATTACAGAAATAATAAAACATGGTAGTAGTTTCTGAATATTTTTAAATCTTTTTCTTTGGAGGAGATATTTGGAAACCAAAGTAATGATTGATAGTTTGAGAAAAATTCTGTGAATATTGATAATGTTTGAGTGCTTAATCTTGTTTACCTCATACTAATCAAGAAAGACAGAACTAAAGACATGTCGTTTGACGAATCTGGTTTATGATATTCGCGTTTGAACATAGTTACGCACCTGATACCGATGAAGGGTGAAAGATTATGGTTGCAAGTCAGAAGTGTATATATATGTTTAGTCTCAAAACTCATTCATTAAATGCGTCGCTGATATCAGAATTCACGTTTTGTTTAAAAGTTTAATCATCAATCATACAAATCAATACTGCAAAAAGGTACATTTTGTGCATTTTTGCAAATAAAAACTGCATTTAGCAGATTTCAGGTTTAACTGGAAACAGTTGTTTCTCTCTCTGATGCAATTTCTTCTTTTCTTACCCGTTCTACTGATAAAAGTCAATTATTTTTTTTAAAGTCAATTACTGTTTGCTTAAAATTTCAATTAAGACATTCACTACGTAAATTTCGTACTGGGACAAAATTAAAAAGTTTGAAATAATTATGGACATTGTATTGTTAGAAAAATCTAGGTAATAATGTGATCGACCTCAGAACTTTTCTTGCAAATTTCTTCTTGTGTTCAACTTCTCTTGTAATTTCCTATGATGAAATTTGTTAAATAATAAATATTGTGCAATATTTGGAAAATTACGATGTTCGAGATTCAGCTCTTTTTTATATGTAAAAAAATATATGTATAAACACTTAAATTTGTGACATTATCGAAAATCGTGAATTAAATTGACTAAACAAGAATAAATTTAAGATTTATGCTAAGAAGACTTGTAAAATATTTATAAAATAAAGATCCAATATTTGAGATTTTTTAAAAAAGTACACAATTGTACAGGTGTATGTCTTTTTCTTGTAAAAGCACTTACTTCTTCTATATGCATTTTGAGATCTAATTTAATAACCGAGTGGAAACAGTTCTAAAAAATCGTTAAATAATGAAGAAGATATAACATATTTATACTGCTAAAGATTTCTTCTTGAAACTAGGTACATCTTATTAGAATCCGATTGTTGAAAAATTAATAAGAGCGAACAAATAAAACTTCATTTCCTTGAGAACGAAGCTTATGCTCTCAGATTCAGAGCACCTTACATTTTTGTAAAAATTATTTTTGAGAACAGAGATTCATTGTAAAATTTATTGAGCAGAAAATTTCAAAAATGTTTATATATGTAACGCATGAATATAAATTTTACTCCTCATCAAAATGAAGAAAAATATGACATATTTGCTCTTAAAGAAAAGAGATTATGTAAATTCAGGGAAACGGAAGATGATTTAATTGTAACGACATGAGAAATGTTAAGAAATACTTTTTTCTTATTTAAAACGGCTCCACTAATTATTATGACATTTTAGGTTTTATACTTCTAAGTATTCATAATACTTCAGAACGGTGGCCATTTATAAAGGTGGTCAAAATTATGGACACCTTTTGAAATATTTTTCAACGTTCAATGCTTATAAAAAATGTTCTACATTAAGCAAAGCAATAAATTATATATATTCAAATTTCAAAGACACTAACATTTCACAATGTATCCACATTTTTAGCCACCACTGTACTTTTATTGAATAACTAGTCCATTAACTCTCTGAACCCGGCTAGAGTGAAAATTCCATTGCCTCAAAACCTGGAGTGAATTTTCGCTCACAAAAACAGAATGGAATCGTCACGTTCATTACAGAAATTCCAGGAGGTCGACACCTATTGCCCGATCAATTGTCAACAAAGAAAGGAACTACATTTTTCCTAAAAAATTCACCCATGAGCCCGAAACCGCCTGAGTCTGGCTTCTGTCGTATGGGCGGTTTGGGGCGAGATAGGGCTCATAGGGTTAATATATTTTACATGAATAACTCTTCTATAGCTGATATGATTCACCACTTTTCTTTTCAGATTCATATAAACTATTTTATTATTGTTTATCATTTTCAGATTTTCCTTTCGGATTGAAAACAGTACGAATATGTTCAAACAATTAACACTTCATTTTTTTAGTTATCTCAATGCACGTATAATTGTTTATACAAAATTACTACATTGCCTTTAATGAGTTTTCTGTTTGTTTCACGTATTTATTATTTTCATTTTATGCGTGCTGTACGCGAAAAAAAAGCTTTCTGTAAGAAAAAGAGACTTAATTTTTTCACCCTAATCTGTAAGAAAGCTTTATTCTCCTTTTTATAAGGAGCTTAGTTCGCATTTTCCTCCTTTAAAATGTTTGCAGCTGTGATATTATTTTTCATTTTTGCCTTTTACTGCAAATTTCCTTCAGATGAATATCAGCAAGTTTTTAAAAAAAACAAATTCATTTCTGTACTGTAGTACTGTATCACATGGCGTTCGTTTCATATCTTATTTCTCTACTAAAAGAACAGTAACTAAATTAATTTACCTCCGATGATTAAAAATAGATAAAAATTCAAATTGTAATGAATATGTCGAAGTCTTATTTCTCTCGAATAATAGTATCGTAGTTTATGAATATCGCGATTTGATCACATTTTAAAATAGACTCATCCACTCTCATCCACTTTTATGTTCTTTAGGTGTTATGTTTAAATAACTTAAATATAAATTAAATGACTTCTCTATAAATTATTCTATGACTTTATATACATACAATTATAAAATTATACAAAAAAGTGAGATGTAGAAACTTTTATATGTATTGAAAATATGAATGTAAAGGTTCGAATTTCTCAGATTCTTTCTCGCCAAATTTTCTTTGTTTCAATTATATCATTACGGCTAAAGAGGATAAAATTAAACTAGAAATTCACCACAACAATATTCTATAAATTTAAATTCATTTTTAATTTCTATTATTAAATATTTATGCACATGAACTCTTTTTTCCTATATATAAATATATATTCTTCGAAGTTTTCTAGTAAAAATTATTTTGATACGCGACAATAAGAAAAAGTTGACTCTAGTTCAATATTTTTACAAAACTAAATGTAGAAAATTTATCTTAAGGGTTCAAATTCTTTGTACTGGAATTTAATTCTAACGTGATTTCTTTTTATTTACTGATTTTTAGCTTTTTCCAGCAATTTTATCTGCGCTATTTTTTTTTTTTTTTGAAAATTTAAAATGTTCCTGTTTCTAGCTAGTAAAAAATTCTTTTTATGGCCTTTTCCAATACTCAGAACAATTCGATAATTTTTAAATAACATTTCCTTGATTCAGCGTGTATTTAAGATGACTTAATGTGCAGAGATTAATTTATTTTAAAAACAATAAAGCTTTTAACAAGCAATTATTATTTCATAGAATATATTAAATATAAATGAAAAAATATAACGATAAAAATAAACATTTGTCATTATTAGTGCAGCTTGTATGATTATGTTCATTTAATGTTTTATAGAGTAATAAAGACTTCCAAATACAATTTATAATTTAGCTGTCTGAAAACCCGGGGCTGCTCGGATCCAATTTTTTTCATATGCCTCTCCGATTCTTTATCTACAAATATTTTCACTAACTTCCCCCGAAACATAAATCTCCTTGGAATATCTCCCTGCTGAATTAAAACTTTCAAATCTTGTATACAAATAAAATTTTTAAAGGCTGTAGGGGTTGTAAAAGCAGAAGCAAATCGCGTTTCTGTTCCTGAGGCAAATATCAGATGATTCCCCGCAAATTGAACAAATACTTGACATCTATTGAATCGAAATACTTGACACACGATGTTTTAGATTCATAAGTACAACTGCAATAATAGCTATAAACATTTATCCTCCATTGCGTAATATTCATGGCGCAAGAGTTTCTCCTTTCATTCATTCAATACCCAGGACAGCAGACTCAACCTTTTGGTTTTAGAGGGCAGGTTGAAATTCCAGGAGAACATTCCAACAGACACATAGATAAGGTGAAAATGGAAAAGAAAATTCACATCAAATGCTGAAGGAAAAAAATTCAAAAAAAAATTCCTTCAAATTATTTTTTTAATAAAATTTAGACGTTGCTAATTAAAATGAGCAAGATATTACTGAATTTAAATGTGATGTCTTAAAAATAATTTAATTAAAATAAAAAATACACACAAAAAGTATATGGTAGAAATTACAAATAACAACTAAAAAACTACGACTTCTTCTATCTTCTTCTTTCAGCCGGAACTACTATTGTGGTGCTGAATAAATTTGAATTTATTTTTAGTGGATAACAGTGACCGCCAAAACCACCAAACCGAACACCACACACAATATTAATGTTCATTCGAAATTTAACCAGGCTCTTTTTACTCCCGACAGTTATAACTAAGAGATACATACACATGAAATGAACACACATGAGTTAGAACATAAGATCTTAATTTGTTTGAACATTTCTTATCTGGATTAATATGTAATTAATACAGTTGGCTATGCCTATTAATACCCGGACTGGGGCGCCTTAAGTACACAAAATTTGGATACCATGGGACACAACACTTACAAGTTTAAAGTTGGAAACAAAAGATTGTCGTTAATATTATTCATTTTTAGAAACAACCCTTAAGAATATATTCAAATTATAAAGAATTTCAAAATTCATTGATAGTTCTACATCATCATAACGGTCCAGTCAAAGAGAGTTTTCTGGATAATTACTCAAAAAGCACCATTTTCCGATCAAATGAAAAAAAACACTTATCTTTGGGTTGATTCTGGACTCTGCTGTCCATATCAAACGTATAGTCGTAGCTCGAATATGTTGGTCACCCGCGGGGTTGTCTCTTAGTTAGCCTCCAGCTAAACTCAAGGTTGGTATTGTTTGAATATCACAAACTTCAGCCGAGGGAACATTGTCGAAAGAGTCTTTTACGGTGGGTCTGAACGCCTGGATCATTTCCGAAACAACTTTACAGCTTCAAAAAAGAATAAAGTCCATTAAGGCTCCTCTCACTGATGCAGTATTTTCAATATGGATCAAATCGTCCCCTCACAAGGATAATCTTTTTCTGATCACTTTTGCCACCTCTTAAGAGTTTTACGCGCTTGCCTTGGTAACAAGAGCGTTTCTTCTTATATTATTGTCACATACTGCAGATCCCCCGTCTTCATCTCCCGTTTTCGTCTTTGCACTCCAAAATCCCACCACCAAAAAACGACGATTATCTTATTCTTCACTTTCTCCGTGCTTTCCTTCACTCACATTCCAGAAATGTCATTCGCCCAGCAAACAGGGAGCGCGAAAATACCCACATTTCGCTACGGGTCCTGCCTTCCTGAACCTTCGGACTACACCACCCCTCATATCCAGTGACAGCTGTTGCTACCATCAAGACATATAAGGAAGTCCTTTGAATGCTCGAATATAATCCAAATTATTGACTTGAGATAAAATTAATGTCAATACGACATTATATTATGTTCTACTTTAGTTTAGTCTTCCATCAGCCTGTCTTTCAGCAATGACATCAAATCTGCGCTTCAGCTATTCTACATTTTCCCACTGTCTTCATTCTTCATCCTTTTAAGATTTATCTGCAATCTGACTCGTCCCAGTTTCTCGCTGTCTTTGATCTGTCTTCATTTCAGCATCTGTCCGATTAATTATGTTTTATTTTTCCACGTTAGATGTTTTGATTTGTATTCTTTTCGCAGCTGAAGATTTATCAAAGGAAGCGCATTTTTTGGAGGCATGATTCACAATTCCATTTTCTTTTTTGTGTGGAGGCGAAGGAATAGTTGTCCTGAGATCACCAATACAATGGCGGGTTGATCTGATTTTTAAAAAAATTAAAAATCTTTAGGACGAACGAAATGTTTCTAAAAATATACGTTGCAAAACAAAACAACAAAAGACAAAAAAAGGAGATTCGATCCTCTAAGTCCAAAATATCCTAATATGATCATTTTTAAGGCTTACTGTTAATTACATAAAAATGAATCAATGAAAAGCATAGCTGTAAAATATACTTAAGAATATTGTCAAAAATTTATTAAAATTAAAATAAAGAATTGCATGGCCATAAAATTGGCATTACCAAAAGTCTAATGTTTTCAGATTTTAAATGTAATAAGAATATTTTTGATGTAATAATACATTCCGAGGTTCTTGTGGAAAAACACTAGCATTTTATGTATATTTTAATTAAATCTAATTAAAATTTTGAAAAACCTTTCTTAAAGAGATCCGACTACCGACGACGTAAGAACGTGCCAAATTTAGTGTTTCTAGGTCCAACGGTCTACACTGAAGAAAGTTTTGAAAAATTCTTGTTTAAAAGTTTTTTTCTTATTTTTGATAACAAAATAAAGAAATATTGTTGACTGAAAAGCGGTAATGCTTCTACAAAATGGATTCCAGTGCTCAATTCTGTGAATTCAGTGCGCCTATTATACTCCTATTTTACATTGGAATAATTATGAGGCCTTCCATGTTTTTAACTAGCAATGTTTCTTTTGGTCCATGCTGATAAGAATTTAACCAACCATATTAATAATTTTTTTCCATACGTAATTCCAAATTTTATTTGAGTTCTCAATTGGCCTCATTATTAGTTTTTTTCTCTTTGCCTCTAACTAAAAGTTTCTTCAACGTTAAATCCTTCATAATGGAAATAACAAAATGAATTTCTGATAACAATTTATGATTTGCCATTTCTTACCATTAATTTATTAAAAATCATATTTTATAATTAATTAAACATTGTATGAATACCACAGAACGATGTATTTGATCTGTGTATTAAAATCCTTTGCCGTTTTAAATTAAAGTATCAGATTAAAACTAGTGCTTTCACTGCTTTTATTTAAATGCAATTGGCTTTATTTTATCTCCTGATTGAATGTAAAATAAAAAGATAGCTTACTTTATTCTGATTAAATAAAAAGTGAAATTCAAAAACACATACATATCCTTAATTTCTTTCTTGGATAATGCTTAGATTTTTTTTCTTTCTACACAAAAACTCATGCCAGAAAATAATTCATGTAGATATAGAAGTTGTCAAAACTCATCTTATAAACATGGTGTTGCTAAACCAAAAAAAAGCAAAAATAATTTTCAGACTAATGAAAAATATTTTTTTTCATATTTCATTTTCATTTTTTTTTTTACTACATCAATAGTTTTAATCTTTTCTACCTTTCCTGGTTAACCGGCATGGAATATCATTCTACTTGAATAAAGTATTTTTTAAATCTTTTGAAATATATTTGTTTTTTATTCAACCTCAGAATTTGAATATCAAAGAAGATTGAAAACTTGAAAATCACTTTTCCTCTTCTCATTTTCGGCTTTTTTTCTTATTCAATGCACTTCGTTTTAACATTTTTTCATTTACACAGACCAGTGAATAAAACAAAATTTTCATTTTTTCGCCTAAGCGTCTTTAAAATCAGGAAAGAAACCAAGCAAAATTCAATACAGACATTTTCACTCCTAATTTGTATCTATTTATCACTCGAGGGAAAATTTAGTTTCTTTTGAGTTTATTATCTTCCACCAGTCAATGAATGCAGTGTAATATTCAATTCTATTATTATCCATACGATAACGACGTTTTCGATGCAAGAGAGGTTGTTCTCGTAATTCATATAAATTTTATTTTACTTGTTCTGTTTTCAGTCATGAACTGAAAACTCGATGAATTATTTTACTTTAGGAAATAATGACATACAGCAATATGAAGTGAAAGTTTTCTTAGAATATGAAAATCAGCATATGAGTATTTTGAGCGAAATAAACATATTCTGAAAAATCTAATTCTGAAATCAAAATATAAGTTTAAGAAAAATATTTTTGATTATTTTCTAATTATTAAAGCCTTTAGAAATTACTATTATTCTTTTGACACTTTCACATTTTTGAATGCAAAATCAGAATTTGTGAGACATAGAAATGTAGTAATATATTTCCAAACCAAATTTAAAAGCTTGACTAATAACATTCTGTAATCCTATACACTCGAAATTCGTAGGACATGTTCTAAAGCAAAGGGTAATTGTTTGTCAATAATATACATAAATTAAAAGATGGTTCAAAGAATTATTTTACGAATTCCTAAATAAATTTTTTTTAAATATCTTGCATGTGAATTGTTTTTGGATTAAGAGTCCAAGAGAATTTCGATAGAATGTTTCGCTTTAGATGTTTCATTTAACTGTAGATGAATTACTACCAACATAAAAATATAAAATTAATAGTAGTGATATATTAGATTGAAGCTTAGGAACACATCAAAACTATATAATTAATCACGAAGACTTTGCATGCATTTTTGTCAGATTTGCAAAAAGTCCTTTTTAATTATTATGTGTCAATCTGAAAAATGTTTTCGATGAACAGAAAGGTGCACACAATATTGTAGAAGCCTTATAACCTAAGAGCACGCCAAACAAAGTTCTTCTCCGCACATGATAGACTTAGATTTACCCCAACCAAATTCGATATATTCTTTGTCTGGACTTGCTATAATTTTTCTAAATTTTAAAAATGCTGGTTATCGATTCAAAATGAACGCAGGTTTCCACATTCACATACGTGTGTATTTTCTTAAATTGAAATCTTCTTATTTAGAATTTCTTTAGAATCTTCTTAGGAGTGGAATTTCTGCAAGGATACCATCTGCAGAAAGCTCATTGTAATTTTCAACCAACCTTTGTACAAACTTGGGAAGTTCAGTTTCCGAGGCTTCGATCAGATTGTTGGACTCTAAGACTGGAAACCAATCTGATATACATACCATGATTTCGGAAAGTGTATAGATTTTTTGTTGGAACATGGTAACCCAGATAGCAATTTTAGTTTGCAGCAAGCTTGCCACAAATTTGTCATGACAAGAGAGCAAGTTTGCGACAAATTTGTCGTGACAAGAGTGCAAGCTTGCAGTAAGCTTGCAGCAAGTTAACGAAAGCTCCGAAGACACCATGAAACGAACTTGCAGCAAGTTTGCCGTGTCAAACTCATTGCAAATTATAGCAAAAACAGAACACGAACACAACCCGGGATAGAACTCGCGACCTCCCGGTTCCGAAGCGGAGACGCTACATTGAGCCAGTTGAACTCTGTGAGTAGAAGATAGATTTCGCTAATACATCGTTCGATTCGATTCGTATACGATTTATTTTTAACTGTTTTCTGGATTTCATTAATTTTTTGAGTTGAGAATATGATTTAAAGTCAAAGAGAGAGCGATTTTCGCTAATAACTACTTTTTGCTAGTAGAATAAATTATGAAATTAGAGTTAAAAGTAATTACTTTAAAATGGGACAAAATGTCTAGTTATTATTGTTCAACAAACACTGACTGTTTTTTAGATTTAATTTTGTTTATAAACGTTAAAATTTCAACATTAAGAAAAAGGCGACATAGTTTTCTTTAAAGTGAGAGTGATATATTTAGTAAAAAGATGGAAAATGTTTCAAAAAATTTTTTTATAAAAAAGTTATTTTTTTCACAAATTATCATTGATTTATTGAATTAATAAAAAAGAATTACGGTCTAGGAGATGCTATTAAAAATCGGATGTTTTTTTAAAACAGAGACAAAGATAATTATCTCTTTATTGTGCTATCTTTGCAGGAAGCTTGTTTTGCAAAATTGCAGCAAGTTTGATTTGCAAAGAGGTGGCGCTACTTGTCACATCGAACTTGCTACAAGTTCGATTCAAGTTTGACGCGTCAAATTTTGCCATGACAAGTCAAAATCAAACTTGCTGCAAACTTACGTGCTATCTGGGAAAGCACTTTAACAAAGACATTATCAGTTCTTGGTCCAAAGTCAGCGTCTCGTCTGCAGCCTTCTCTCCGTGTATAATTGTCTTCCTTTTAACAGTTCTTCTTTTCACTACAGGAATGTTCATCTCTTCACATGTGTCTTTTGCAAATTTCAGTGCTTCACCAGAAAGGTAATTTATTTTGTCTTTTAAAAGGACCTTTAGACTTCTCATCTTCTAGAAGCTTATTCCAAGAATCTGCAAATACTTTTGAACGTCGTTGACTTGTTTTAAGACATTATTCCATAAACACAAAAGGCACAAAAACGAGAAATAATACATTGCAGGCAACAGAGTTTGAGCTGCTCCTCCGGTTTCGATAGAATGAAAATATCATCTTGTTGCACAGAACGACTTGGGGAAATGATATTTGTTGCAGGGATGAGACAATGAGTCACTGAACCGGTTGGTTGTTTACTTCAGCACCAGCACAGTTCAAAAGAAATGAGACAGAACACCCCAGCACCACACATTAATACTAAATCATTACAGAATCACATCGTTCAACCGCAATTTGCTGCAATTAGCGATTGTTAAAGTCCATGTAAATCATTTGAAATGTTATTTTATGCAACAAAAAGGCGCATTAATACAAAAGCGGCAATTTTTTGTCACCCCCTTAGAGCTGGTACCCGGTGCGGGCCGCACCCACCATACCTGTCTTCCTACTCCACTAGGGCAATCTATAAAATTGGTAAAAAATCAAATAATTACGATAAATGCGCATGTGCATTAAGAACAGTGCCAACTTTTGGTGCGAAGGCATTAAACACTTATAATGATTTCGTACACTTTCTGAACATTTTGTACTGAGCGGTCTGACCCTGTCTGTCACATTATTTTATACGCTGTTCACATTCAACTGCTTGATATTTCTGTTCGATATAAACCAAAGCAATTCTCTACGTAAACGTGAAGGACATTTCAAATACTTGAGAGTCTCCAAGTGATTTTGGCCTTTTAAATTATTTGATACTGCCTTAAATAATTACAGATTTAAGCATCAAAATTTCTGTTTTTTGATGCACGATTCAGGCATATCATTGCATGTAACGGGGTTAACCTATCTTTCAGTGGCAAATGCAGGGGGTGTGCTATGGGTCTGCACTCCCCAGAGCTAAACCAAAACTCTTAATATTTTTCAAATCACTATAACTGTTTGTCCTTAATCTCTTTTGTAAAAATAAAACGTGGCAACATTGCTTTCTGGCTTGACAGGTTTAAAAAATTTCCCCACTTCACCACTTCGACTTTTTTCCATTCCACTCTTACTTGTAGAGTTAACGCTGTCGAAAACATTTTTTGGCTAGTAATTTCATTTTTTATTAAATTATGGAAAGTATTTTAATGTTCTTTTTGATTCTTATTGTCAGGCGAGTAAAGCTAAAGTGTTTTGACTTACATAAGCCACGATGTCACGACGATACAAAATTTTATGTCCTCAGGCCCCCCCCCCGACGAGATCCTAGATTCGCCACTTCTATCTTTCAACACTTAAAAACCTCCTTGCCAGTTCTTGAAGCACGCTATCAATAACTCAACCTTCAGAAAAACTGCCATAGAAAACTCTCGGTTACTTTCACTTTATAGAAAAACTTATAAATAACTTAATTGTCAGCAGATAACAAACTTTATTGTCAAACATTTCTTTGACCGATGGTCTTGTTTGCGCAGCAGGAAACTGGATAAGTTATTGCTCGATGCTCAAATCCCTGTATTCGATTTTCAGGCAATCATATAGTTTTGGAAGAATTTGTATCTGCTTTCGCAGGTTGCCGGCCCTATTAGTACAAGATGACCTACAATATTCATACGATATCTTTATTATGTTGTGCGGCATTCGGAATATCGTAGCAACATCGTGGAGTTTCGTAGCATATCTTGTGCTAACAGGGAGTATACTATATCTGTGTGGCATATCCTGTTGGAATGGGCGATTTCATTCGTAAATGAATTCAGTGTTTCCAAGCCTATTCTACTATTCTTACAAATTAACTTCATAAAATTTCCATTCAACGATGTAAGGTAGCTTAACTTTTAATCTAAGTCTTTTGACTATGTTTTAGTTATCTAATACATAGAAGCACAGTAATTAACAAATGCTCACGCGAACTGTAAGAATTCAGGCATAGCTGTGCAGTTAACCATGTCACCAGCTAGCCTTTTCTTAAAAAAATCATTTAAATTTATTTCATTAGAAAACACAGCGTATGCGATAAAAGATAAATATTAACTTTAATTGCTAATAACAAAAAAGATTTTTAGAAAAGGAAGAGAAGGCAGGGATACATATTCTCTTCAACATCTGCATCCAAAGAAATTTGAAATATATCTGAATTGTAAATAAATTCCTCGAAAGGTGTTGTTGTAGGACGTCTTTACGAAACAATTATTTACTAGGATTTAATTCTTAACGCTTTGTGACTTGGATCCCTTATGATACACATTAAAACCTTGAAATGATCTGAAAAATTACA
This sequence comes from Araneus ventricosus, assembly GCA_013235015.1. Lineage (NCBI taxonomy): Eukaryota > Metazoa > Arthropoda > Arachnida > Araneae > Araneidae > Araneus > Araneus ventricosus. The sequence continues at coordinate 14,815 of BGPR01036502.1, forward strand.
CAAATTACTGTATAATACGCCTCATTCGTAATAATCTGGAATTATTTTAAAAAGAAGCAAAAAGAAATATTTCAGACTTAAAACAATAAAGGGGATATTTGTCACAACTCATTCTATTGTACTGAACTCAACGATCCACTTTCAATTGATTAATCCGAACTCACCATGATATCATGTATTAGTATTCTCATCATCCAGTGCTGGAAACTCGTCATTTTTAATCAATGAAAGTTTGGAATGTAGCCGTAGCAAAATCAGCCTATTTGTTTGAACTCAATATTTTGCAAACTAAAACTTTCTAACTCAGACAAAAACTTTATTTCGCAAAGCGTGGGTTTAGTTTAACATTCCTAAACATTAACTCATTCAATATCTGAATTTATTTTTCACTGTTTACGAAAGCCAAACTTTAAGAGACCTTTCCACTCTCTACGAATAACTCCTCCTTAATCGAATTCCCTAAAGAATCCCACCCTACTCAACAAACACAGGAGTTGAGGGAATCATTTCCCTGTAGTTTCTTTCACGTAAGGCCTTCCAATGGAACAGAACAATTGCACCTATATCACCACTTCTTCCGCCCAACACGTCTGCCGATAAAACTGAACTCCTCTTTACATCTGCTATGTTATTCACTTTCGGGGAGCTATAATTAATTAAAAGTAAAATACGGAGACGAAAATAAGATTAGTTCAC
>BGPR01036503.1:0-15510 GCA_013235015.1 Araneus ventricosus
TGCTGTAAACATATAATTAATTAACCAAATTTCGTTCAAGCGGATGAGAGAGCCTTTTATTTCCTAGGATTTGAACAATTTTTCCTTAAAATTTCGGCACTGATTAGTATCACTGATTAGGACTTTGAAGGAGAATATAATATCATTTAGATTTTAAAATATTTCATTAGAAGTAATTTTTATTTCAGCTTCAAAATGAGACTTGTGATTAAACATTCTAGTTTTCAATATCCTACGGCTAAGTTGTTAAATGTTCATGAAATAATTAATTTCTGCTTTAAAATTAAGTTTCGAGGAATTGTTTGTGTAAACAATTAAATATCTTTATTGAAACTTCAATTTTGGAGATCGTATCTTATTACATATACACTCTTTATAAGTCTCTTTACATTCATTATATAGCTTCACATCTGATTTAAAATTTTCGTTTTGTAATGAAATAAACTTCTAGTACATGCATGAACTTTGGATAAATGGAAATAAAATAATTTAGAAATAAAGAAATTATTTTCCAAATTCTCATCCTGGAATGTGTTGCAATTTCTGTAACATGATTTTGATTTCTAAATGGCTAAACTAGTAAGTAGTCTTGTAATTTGTGAGACCCCACCAGCAGGCATCAAAGTATGTTAATTTTATGATATACCTAGTAGAGTAGTATTAAGTGAAACACTTCAAAATTTTGTTTTTCTCTGACCGTGATGTAAGTAATTATTAAATTTCCAGGCTTGTATTCTCTTTTCGCATACCTTCATGCTTCTTTCCTGCTTCTAAAGATTAAAGTATATTCATTTACTTTCATGCTTGATAAAATTTTGAAATTCGGTTGTGTGTTCCAGATGAAAATACAGTATGTAACTATTTTCAGAACTTAATTATGAATTAATAATTTTATTTCAAATTAGCTTTATTTCCATTGGTCAAGCGGGATCTGGTGGCGAATTCTGATAAATAATTTAGAAGATTCCTTAATAATCATAATAAAGAATCATAAAATATATTAAAGACTAATAAGAAGGAAATGATACATCTAAAAAGTTTTTAAATGCCTTTTAGTAATGTTCTATAAAATAGGTAATCATTGTATTTTTTTATCAAAAATCTGCAGATCACAGCAAAAATCAAAATTCCGGAAACGTTAAAGTCTCGGTTGAGAAAATTAAGCCACAATAAATAAGATAAGACTGACATTTTTTGACTTTATTAAAAGTTAAATATATCAAGAGTGTGGTTAAAATTAAAATTTATCTAGGGTAATCATTTTAACGCCTCTCACTTTTTGGGTTTTTTTTCCTTTTACCTCAAGATTTTTTCATAAAAAAATATTTTATAATTCCCACTACAATAATAGAAGGTTTTAGTATATATATTTTTTTATTTTTGTTATTAATTACTTAAGAATGCAGATGGTGATAAGTAATACAATGAGTTTATAAAGAGAAATTTACAGAAGAAAAATTTACAAAGGATTTCAAAAATGTTTTAGAAGCTCTTATCTAAATTATCTTATCAATAAGCATTTTGAAACCCCAATTTCCTTCACAGTACATGTTTATGTGTGTATCACATGTAAATGTTTAATTCAAGTATCTGCAAGTGGGAATATGGTGTATAGCTGCCGATAATGAACTATTAACCTATTATATGTAGGCATCATTTTGTAACCTCGTCGGGTGTATCACAAAGTGGCATCGAACATTACCTGGTGTTTAAATAAACAGGTGGTATAGGGAGGGAATGGACGGCATGCATTGACAGTTCAAGCTATAAGTCATTCCATAAGGAAGTTAGCAATCAGGTTAGTGTTCAGGATGTTAAAAAACCGTTTACTAACTTTAAGGGTTCATCAGGTATATTGAAAAATTTCATTCTTGCAAAAAACCATGGGGTCAGAAACTCAAAGAAAATCTGCTGCAGGAGACATACCAGATAAAATGGGCAATATAGACTCAATGGAATAGAAATTCACTACAGCATAAAAAAACCCAAGTTGTATGAATTACAATATGCGAAGCATGTATCGCTTCAAACGTCAAGGCCTTTGAACACTTATTTTAGTTACTCCAAAGGTTTGTTATACACTACTTGCCATTATCTTATCTATCATGCTGCATACATCTTGTAATGTTGTTTTTCAGGAAACTGGGTTGTTGTGCTATTGTAAGTTGCTTTCCATTCAATCTGTGTTATACATTTCATCTGGTGTATACTTTTCTCCTACTTAATTGATTGACGAAGATCCCCCCTTCTTGCATTTCCACCCTCATCTTTTATTGAAAAATTTCTTATTTTTATATGCCGGACCTTCAATTAAAGTTTGTAAACGATCTTTCTGAGCATCCTATATTTTCATTTGAGTAGATTTTTATTCTAATTGATTAATGTAAATATTATCATCCAATATGCAAAGTAATAGCGTAAGTTGCGTTAACTTAGCAACACACGGATTCTTTTAAAAATATCAGTTGCTAGTATGAATTACAGAAATAATAAAACATGGTAGTAGTTTCTGAATATTTTTAAATCTTTTTCTTTGGAGGAGATATTTGGAAACCAAAGTAATGATTGATAGTTTGAGAAAAATTCTGTGAATATTGATAATGTTTGAGTGCTTAATCTTGTTTACCTCATACTAATCAAGAAAGACAGAACTAAAGACATGTCGTTTGACGAATCTGGTTTATGATATTCGCGTTTGAACATAGTTACGCACCTGATACCGATGAAGGGTGAAAGATTATGGTTGCAAGTCAGAAGTGTATATATATGTTTAGTCTCAAAACTCATTCATTAAATGCGTCGCTGATATCAGAATTCACGTTTTGTTTAAAAGTTTAATCATCAATCATACAAATCAATACTGCAAAAAGGTACATTTTGTGCATTTTTGCAAATAAAAACTGCATTTAGCAGATTTCAGGTTTAACTGGAAACAGTTGTTTCTCTCTCTGATGCAATTTCTTCTTTTCTTACCCGTTCTACTGATAAAAGTCAATTATTTTTTTTAAAGTCAATTACTGTTTGCTTAAAATTTCAATTAAGACATTCACTACGTAAATTTCGTACTGGGACAAAATTAAAAAGTTTGAAATAATTATGGACATTGTATTGTTAGAAAAATCTAGGTAATAATGTGATCGACCTCAGAACTTTTCTTGCAAATTTCTTCTTGTGTTCAACTTCTCTTGTAATTTCCTATGATGAAATTTGTTAAATAATAAATATTGTGCAATATTTGGAAAATTACGATGTTCGAGATTCAGCTCTTTTTTATATGTAAAAAAATATATGTATAAACACTTAAATTTGTGACATTATCGAAAATCGTGAATTAAATTGACTAAACAAGAATAAATTTAAGATTTATGCTAAGAAGACTTGTAAAATATTTATAAAATAAAGATCCAATATTTGAGATTTTTTAAAAAAGTACACAATTGTACAGGTGTATGTCTTTTTCTTGTAAAAGCACTTACTTCTTCTATATGCATTTTGAGATCTAATTTAATAACCGAGTGGAAACAGTTCTAAAAAATCGTTAAATAATGAAGAAGATATAACATATTTATACTGCTAAAGATTTCTTCTTGAAACTAGGTACATCTTATTAGAATCCGATTGTTGAAAAATTAATAAGAGCGAACAAATAAAACTTCATTTCCTTGAGAACGAAGCTTATGCTCTCAGATTCAGAGCACCTTACATTTTTGTAAAAATTATTTTTGAGAACAGAGATTCATTGTAAAATTTATTGAGCAGAAAATTTCAAAAATGTTTATATATGTAACGCATGAATATAAATTTTACTCCTCATCAAAATGAAGAAAAATATGACATATTTGCTCTTAAAGAAAAGAGATTATGTAAATTCAGGGAAACGGAAGATGATTTAATTGTAACGACATGAGAAATGTTAAGAAATACTTTTTTCTTATTTAAAACGGCTCCACTAATTATTATGACATTTTAGGTTTTATACTTCTAAGTATTCATAATACTTCAGAACGGTGGCCATTTATAAAGGTGGTCAAAATTATGGACACCTTTTGAAATATTTTTCAACGTTCAATGCTTATAAAAAATGTTCTACATTAAGCAAAGCAATAAATTATATATATTCAAATTTCAAAGACACTAACATTTCACAATGTATCCACATTTTTAGCCACCACTGTACTTTTATTGAATAACTAGTCCATTAACTCTCTGAACCCGGCTAGAGTGAAAATTCCATTGCCTCAAAACCTGGAGTGAATTTTCGCTCACAAAAACAGAATGGAATCGTCACGTTCATTACAGAAATTCCAGGAGGTCGACACCTATTGCCCGATCAATTGTCAACAAAGAAAGGAACTACATTTTTCCTAAAAAATTCACCCATGAGCCCGAAACCGCCTGAGTCTGGCTTCTGTCGTATGGGCGGTTTGGGGCGAGATAGGGCTCATAGGGTTAATATATTTTACATGAATAACTCTTCTATAGCTGATATGATTCACCACTTTTCTTTTCAGATTCATATAAACTATTTTATTATTGTTTATCATTTTCAGATTTTCCTTTCGGATTGAAAACAGTACGAATATGTTCAAACAATTAACACTTCATTTTTTTAGTTATCTCAATGCACGTATAATTGTTTATACAAAATTACTACATTGCCTTTAATGAGTTTTCTGTTTGTTTCACGTATTTATTATTTTCATTTTATGCGTGCTGTACGCGAAAAAAAAGCTTTCTGTAAGAAAAAGAGACTTAATTTTTTCACCCTAATCTGTAAGAAAGCTTTATTCTCCTTTTTATAAGGAGCTTAGTTCGCATTTTCCTCCTTTAAAATGTTTGCAGCTGTGATATTATTTTTCATTTTTGCCTTTTACTGCAAATTTCCTTCAGATGAATATCAGCAAGTTTTTAAAAAAAACAAATTCATTTCTGTACTGTAGTACTGTATCACATGGCGTTCGTTTCATATCTTATTTCTCTACTAAAAGAACAGTAACTAAATTAATTTACCTCCGATGATTAAAAATAGATAAAAATTCAAATTGTAATGAATATGTCGAAGTCTTATTTCTCTCGAATAATAGTATCGTAGTTTATGAATATCGCGATTTGATCACATTTTAAAATAGACTCATCCACTCTCATCCACTTTTATGTTCTTTAGGTGTTATGTTTAAATAACTTAAATATAAATTAAATGACTTCTCTATAAATTATTCTATGACTTTATATACATACAATTATAAAATTATACAAAAAAGTGAGATGTAGAAACTTTTATATGTATTGAAAATATGAATGTAAAGGTTCGAATTTCTCAGATTCTTTCTCGCCAAATTTTCTTTGTTTCAATTATATCATTACGGCTAAAGAGGATAAAATTAAACTAGAAATTCACCACAACAATATTCTATAAATTTAAATTCATTTTTAATTTCTATTATTAAATATTTATGCACATGAACTCTTTTTTCCTATATATAAATATATATTCTTCGAAGTTTTCTAGTAAAAATTATTTTGATACGCGACAATAAGAAAAAGTTGACTCTAGTTCAATATTTTTACAAAACTAAATGTAGAAAATTTATCTTAAGGGTTCAAATTCTTTGTACTGGAATTTAATTCTAACGTGATTTCTTTTTATTTACTGATTTTTAGCTTTTTCCAGCAATTTTATCTGCGCTATTTTTTTTTTTTTTTGAAAATTTAAAATGTTCCTGTTTCTAGCTAGTAAAAAATTCTTTTTATGGCCTTTTCCAATACTCAGAACAATTCGATAATTTTTAAATAACATTTCCTTGATTCAGCGTGTATTTAAGATGACTTAATGTGCAGAGATTAATTTATTTTAAAAACAATAAAGCTTTTAACAAGCAATTATTATTTCATAGAATATATTAAATATAAATGAAAAAATATAACGATAAAAATAAACATTTGTCATTATTAGTGCAGCTTGTATGATTATGTTCATTTAATGTTTTATAGAGTAATAAAGACTTCCAAATACAATTTATAATTTAGCTGTCTGAAAACCCGGGGCTGCTCGGATCCAATTTTTTTCATATGCCTCTCCGATTCTTTATCTACAAATATTTTCACTAACTTCCCCCGAAACATAAATCTCCTTGGAATATCTCCCTGCTGAATTAAAACTTTCAAATCTTGTATACAAATAAAATTTTTAAAGGCTGTAGGGGTTGTAAAAGCAGAAGCAAATCGCGTTTCTGTTCCTGAGGCAAATATCAGATGATTCCCCGCAAATTGAACAAATACTTGACATCTATTGAATCGAAATACTTGACACACGATGTTTTAGATTCATAAGTACAACTGCAATAATAGCTATAAACATTTATCCTCCATTGCGTAATATTCATGGCGCAAGAGTTTCTCCTTTCATTCATTCAATACCCAGGACAGCAGACTCAACCTTTTGGTTTTAGAGGGCAGGTTGAAATTCCAGGAGAACATTCCAACAGACACATAGATAAGGTGAAAATGGAAAAGAAAATTCACATCAAATGCTGAAGGAAAAAAATTCAAAAAAAAATTCCTTCAAATTATTTTTTTAATAAAATTTAGACGTTGCTAATTAAAATGAGCAAGATATTACTGAATTTAAATGTGATGTCTTAAAAATAATTTAATTAAAATAAAAAATACACACAAAAAGTATATGGTAGAAATTACAAATAACAACTAAAAAACTACGACTTCTTCTATCTTCTTCTTTCAGCCGGAACTACTATTGTGGTGCTGAATAAATTTGAATTTATTTTTAGTGGATAACAGTGACCGCCAAAACCACCAAACCGAACACCACACACAATATTAATGTTCATTCGAAATTTAACCAGGCTCTTTTTACTCCCGACAGTTATAACTAAGAGATACATACACATGAAATGAACACACATGAGTTAGAACATAAGATCTTAATTTGTTTGAACATTTCTTATCTGGATTAATATGTAATTAATACAGTTGGCTATGCCTATTAATACCCGGACTGGGGCGCCTTAAGTACACAAAATTTGGATACCATGGGACACAACACTTACAAGTTTAAAGTTGGAAACAAAAGATTGTCGTTAATATTATTCATTTTTAGAAACAACCCTTAAGAATATATTCAAATTATAAAGAATTTCAAAATTCATTGATAGTTCTACATCATCATAACGGTCCAGTCAAAGAGAGTTTTCTGGATAATTACTCAAAAAGCACCATTTTCCGATCAAATGAAAAAAAACACTTATCTTTGGGTTGATTCTGGACTCTGCTGTCCATATCAAACGTATAGTCGTAGCTCGAATATGTTGGTCACCCGCGGGGTTGTCTCTTAGTTAGCCTCCAGCTAAACTCAAGGTTGGTATTGTTTGAATATCACAAACTTCAGCCGAGGGAACATTGTCGAAAGAGTCTTTTACGGTGGGTCTGAACGCCTGGATCATTTCCGAAACAACTTTACAGCTTCAAAAAAGAATAAAGTCCATTAAGGCTCCTCTCACTGATGCAGTATTTTCAATATGGATCAAATCGTCCCCTCACAAGGATAATCTTTTTCTGATCACTTTTGCCACCTCTTAAGAGTTTTACGCGCTTGCCTTGGTAACAAGAGCGTTTCTTCTTATATTATTGTCACATACTGCAGATCCCCCGTCTTCATCTCCCGTTTTCGTCTTTGCACTCCAAAATCCCACCACCAAAAAACGACGATTATCTTATTCTTCACTTTCTCCGTGCTTTCCTTCACTCACATTCCAGAAATGTCATTCGCCCAGCAAACAGGGAGCGCGAAAATACCCACATTTCGCTACGGGTCCTGCCTTCCTGAACCTTCGGACTACACCACCCCTCATATCCAGTGACAGCTGTTGCTACCATCAAGACATATAAGGAAGTCCTTTGAATGCTCGAATATAATCCAAATTATTGACTTGAGATAAAATTAATGTCAATACGACATTATATTATGTTCTACTTTAGTTTAGTCTTCCATCAGCCTGTCTTTCAGCAATGACATCAAATCTGCGCTTCAGCTATTCTACATTTTCCCACTGTCTTCATTCTTCATCCTTTTAAGATTTATCTGCAATCTGACTCGTCCCAGTTTCTCGCTGTCTTTGATCTGTCTTCATTTCAGCATCTGTCCGATTAATTATGTTTTATTTTTCCACGTTAGATGTTTTGATTTGTATTCTTTTCGCAGCTGAAGATTTATCAAAGGAAGCGCATTTTTTGGAGGCATGATTCACAATTCCATTTTCTTTTTTGTGTGGAGGCGAAGGAATAGTTGTCCTGAGATCACCAATACAATGGCGGGTTGATCTGATTTTTAAAAAAATTAAAAATCTTTAGGACGAACGAAATGTTTCTAAAAATATACGTTGCAAAACAAAACAACAAAAGACAAAAAAAGGAGATTCGATCCTCTAAGTCCAAAATATCCTAATATGATCATTTTTAAGGCTTACTGTTAATTACATAAAAATGAATCAATGAAAAGCATAGCTGTAAAATATACTTAAGAATATTGTCAAAAATTTATTAAAATTAAAATAAAGAATTGCATGGCCATAAAATTGGCATTACCAAAAGTCTAATGTTTTCAGATTTTAAATGTAATAAGAATATTTTTGATGTAATAATACATTCCGAGGTTCTTGTGGAAAAACACTAGCATTTTATGTATATTTTAATTAAATCTAATTAAAATTTTGAAAAACCTTTCTTAAAGAGATCCGACTACCGACGACGTAAGAACGTGCCAAATTTAGTGTTTCTAGGTCCAACGGTCTACACTGAAGAAAGTTTTGAAAAATTCTTGTTTAAAAGTTTTTTTCTTATTTTTGATAACAAAATAAAGAAATATTGTTGACTGAAAAGCGGTAATGCTTCTACAAAATGGATTCCAGTGCTCAATTCTGTGAATTCAGTGCGCCTATTATACTCCTATTTTACATTGGAATAATTATGAGGCCTTCCATGTTTTTAACTAGCAATGTTTCTTTTGGTCCATGCTGATAAGAATTTAACCAACCATATTAATAATTTTTTTCCATACGTAATTCCAAATTTTATTTGAGTTCTCAATTGGCCTCATTATTAGTTTTTTTCTCTTTGCCTCTAACTAAAAGTTTCTTCAACGTTAAATCCTTCATAATGGAAATAACAAAATGAATTTCTGATAACAATTTATGATTTGCCATTTCTTACCATTAATTTATTAAAAATCATATTTTATAATTAATTAAACATTGTATGAATACCACAGAACGATGTATTTGATCTGTGTATTAAAATCCTTTGCCGTTTTAAATTAAAGTATCAGATTAAAACTAGTGCTTTCACTGCTTTTATTTAAATGCAATTGGCTTTATTTTATCTCCTGATTGAATGTAAAATAAAAAGATAGCTTACTTTATTCTGATTAAATAAAAAGTGAAATTCAAAAACACATACATATCCTTAATTTCTTTCTTGGATAATGCTTAGATTTTTTTTCTTTCTACACAAAAACTCATGCCAGAAAATAATTCATGTAGATATAGAAGTTGTCAAAACTCATCTTATAAACATGGTGTTGCTAAACCAAAAAAAAGCAAAAATAATTTTCAGACTAATGAAAAATATTTTTTTTCATATTTCATTTTCATTTTTTTTTTTACTACATCAATAGTTTTAATCTTTTCTACCTTTCCTGGTTAACCGGCATGGAATATCATTCTACTTGAATAAAGTATTTTTTAAATCTTTTGAAATATATTTGTTTTTTATTCAACCTCAGAATTTGAATATCAAAGAAGATTGAAAACTTGAAAATCACTTTTCCTCTTCTCATTTTCGGCTTTTTTTCTTATTCAATGCACTTCGTTTTAACATTTTTTCATTTACACAGACCAGTGAATAAAACAAAATTTTCATTTTTTCGCCTAAGCGTCTTTAAAATCAGGAAAGAAACCAAGCAAAATTCAATACAGACATTTTCACTCCTAATTTGTATCTATTTATCACTCGAGGGAAAATTTAGTTTCTTTTGAGTTTATTATCTTCCACCAGTCAATGAATGCAGTGTAATATTCAATTCTATTATTATCCATACGATAACGACGTTTTCGATGCAAGAGAGGTTGTTCTCGTAATTCATATAAATTTTATTTTACTTGTTCTGTTTTCAGTCATGAACTGAAAACTCGATGAATTATTTTACTTTAGGAAATAATGACATACAGCAATATGAAGTGAAAGTTTTCTTAGAATATGAAAATCAGCATATGAGTATTTTGAGCGAAATAAACATATTCTGAAAAATCTAATTCTGAAATCAAAATATAAGTTTAAGAAAAATATTTTTGATTATTTTCTAATTATTAAAGCCTTTAGAAATTACTATTATTCTTTTGACACTTTCACATTTTTGAATGCAAAATCAGAATTTGTGAGACATAGAAATGTAGTAATATATTTCCAAACCAAATTTAAAAGCTTGACTAATAACATTCTGTAATCCTATACACTCGAAATTCGTAGGACATGTTCTAAAGCAAAGGGTAATTGTTTGTCAATAATATACATAAATTAAAAGATGGTTCAAAGAATTATTTTACGAATTCCTAAATAAATTTTTTTTAAATATCTTGCATGTGAATTGTTTTTGGATTAAGAGTCCAAGAGAATTTCGATAGAATGTTTCGCTTTAGATGTTTCATTTAACTGTAGATGAATTACTACCAACATAAAAATATAAAATTAATAGTAGTGATATATTAGATTGAAGCTTAGGAACACATCAAAACTATATAATTAATCACGAAGACTTTGCATGCATTTTTGTCAGATTTGCAAAAAGTCCTTTTTAATTATTATGTGTCAATCTGAAAAATGTTTTCGATGAACAGAAAGGTGCACACAATATTGTAGAAGCCTTATAACCTAAGAGCACGCCAAACAAAGTTCTTCTCCGCACATGATAGACTTAGATTTACCCCAACCAAATTCGATATATTCTTTGTCTGGACTTGCTATAATTTTTCTAAATTTTAAAAATGCTGGTTATCGATTCAAAATGAACGCAGGTTTCCACATTCACATACGTGTGTATTTTCTTAAATTGAAATCTTCTTATTTAGAATTTCTTTAGAATCTTCTTAGGAGTGGAATTTCTGCAAGGATACCATCTGCAGAAAGCTCATTGTAATTTTCAACCAACCTTTGTACAAACTTGGGAAGTTCAGTTTCCGAGGCTTCGATCAGATTGTTGGACTCTAAGACTGGAAACCAATCTGATATACATACCATGATTTCGGAAAGTGTATAGATTTTTTGTTGGAACATGGTAACCCAGATAGCAATTTTAGTTTGCAGCAAGCTTGCCACAAATTTGTCATGACAAGAGAGCAAGTTTGCGACAAATTTGTCGTGACAAGAGTGCAAGCTTGCAGTAAGCTTGCAGCAAGTTAACGAAAGCTCCGAAGACACCATGAAACGAACTTGCAGCAAGTTTGCCGTGTCAAACTCATTGCAAATTATAGCAAAAACAGAACACGAACACAACCCGGGATAGAACTCGCGACCTCCCGGTTCCGAAGCGGAGACGCTACATTGAGCCAGTTGAACTCTGTGAGTAGAAGATAGATTTCGCTAATACATCGTTCGATTCGATTCGTATACGATTTATTTTTAACTGTTTTCTGGATTTCATTAATTTTTTGAGTTGAGAATATGATTTAAAGTCAAAGAGAGAGCGATTTTCGCTAATAACTACTTTTTGCTAGTAGAATAAATTATGAAATTAGAGTTAAAAGTAATTACTTTAAAATGGGACAAAATGTCTAGTTATTATTGTTCAACAAACACTGACTGTTTTTTAGATTTAATTTTGTTTATAAACGTTAAAATTTCAACATTAAGAAAAAGGCGACATAGTTTTCTTTAAAGTGAGAGTGATATATTTAGTAAAAAGATGGAAAATGTTTCAAAAAATTTTTTTATAAAAAAGTTATTTTTTTCACAAATTATCATTGATTTATTGAATTAATAAAAAAGAATTACGGTCTAGGAGATGCTATTAAAAATCGGATGTTTTTTTAAAACAGAGACAAAGATAATTATCTCTTTATTGTGCTATCTTTGCAGGAAGCTTGTTTTGCAAAATTGCAGCAAGTTTGATTTGCAAAGAGGTGGCGCTACTTGTCACATCGAACTTGCTACAAGTTCGATTCAAGTTTGACGCGTCAAATTTTGCCATGACAAGTCAAAATCAAACTTGCTGCAAACTTACGTGCTATCTGGGAAAGCACTTTAACAAAGACATTATCAGTTCTTGGTCCAAAGTCAGCGTCTCGTCTGCAGCCTTCTCTCCGTGTATAATTGTCTTCCTTTTAACAGTTCTTCTTTTCACTACAGGAATGTTCATCTCTTCACATGTGTCTTTTGCAAATTTCAGTGCTTCACCAGAAAGGTAATTTATTTTGTCTTTTAAAAGGACCTTTAGACTTCTCATCTTCTAGAAGCTTATTCCAAGAATCTGCAAATACTTTTGAACGTCGTTGACTTGTTTTAAGACATTATTCCATAAACACAAAAGGCACAAAAACGAGAAATAATACATTGCAGGCAACAGAGTTTGAGCTGCTCCTCCGGTTTCGATAGAATGAAAATATCATCTTGTTGCACAGAACGACTTGGGGAAATGATATTTGTTGCAGGGATGAGACAATGAGTCACTGAACCGGTTGGTTGTTTACTTCAGCACCAGCACAGTTCAAAAGAAATGAGACAGAACACCCCAGCACCACACATTAATACTAAATCATTACAGAATCACATCGTTCAACCGCAATTTGCTGCAATTAGCGATTGTTAAAGTCCATGTAAATCATTTGAAATGTTATTTTATGCAACAAAAAGGCGCATTAATACAAAAGCGGCAATTTTTTGTCACCCCCTTAGAGCTGGTACCCGGTGCGGGCCGCACCCACCATACCTGTCTTCCTACTCCACTAGGGCAATCTATAAAATTGGTAAAAAATCAAATAATTACGATAAATGCGCATGTGCATTAAGAACAGTGCCAACTTTTGGTGCGAAGGCATTAAACACTTATAATGATTTCGTACACTTTCTGAACATTTTGTACTGAGCGGTCTGACCCTGTCTGTCACATTATTTTATACGCTGTTCACATTCAACTGCTTGATATTTCTGTTCGATATAAACCAAAGCAATTCTCTACGTAAACGTGAAGGACATTTCAAATACTTGAGAGTCTCCAAGTGATTTTGGCCTTTTAAATTATTTGATACTGCCTTAAATAATTACAGATTTAAGCATCAAAATTTCTGTTTTTTGATGCACGATTCAGGCATATCATTGCATGTAACGGGGTTAACCTATCTTTCAGTGGCAAATGCAGGGGGTGTGCTATGGGTCTGCACTCCCCAGAGCTAAACCAAAACTCTTAATATTTTTCAAATCACTATAACTGTTTGTCCTTAATCTCTTTTGTAAAAATAAAACGTGGCAACATTGCTTTCTGGCTTGACAGGTTTAAAAAATTTCCCCACTTCACCACTTCGACTTTTTTCCATTCCACTCTTACTTGTAGAGTTAACGCTGTCGAAAACATTTTTTGGCTAGTAATTTCATTTTTTATTAAATTATGGAAAGTATTTTAATGTTCTTTTTGATTCTTATTGTCAGGCGAGTAAAGCTAAAGTGTTTTGACTTACATAAGCCACGATGTCACGACGATACAAAATTTTATGTCCTCAGGCCCCCCCCCCGACGAGATCCTAGATTCGCCACTTCTATCTTTCAACACTTAAAAACCTCCTTGCCAGTTCTTGAAGCACGCTATCAATAACTCAACCTTCAGAAAAACTGCCATAGAAAACTCTCGGTTACTTTCACTTTATAGAAAAACTTATAAATAACTTAATTGTCAGCAGATAACAAACTTTATTGTCAAACATTTCTTTGACCGATGGTCTTGTTTGCGCAGCAGGAAACTGGATAAGTTATTGCTCGATGCTCAAATCCCTGTATTCGATTTTCAGGCAATCATATAGTTTTGGAAGAATTTGTATCTGCTTTCGCAGGTTGCCGGCCCTATTAGTACAAGATGACCTACAATATTCATACGATATCTTTATTATGTTGTGCGGCATTCGGAATATCGTAGCAACATCGTGGAGTTTCGTAGCATATCTTGTGCTAACAGGGAGTATACTATATCTGTGTGGCATATCCTGTTGGAATGGGCGATTTCATTCGTAAATGAATTCAGTGTTTCCAAGCCTATTCTACTATTCTTACAAATTAACTTCATAAAATTTCCATTCAACGATGTAAGGTAGCTTAACTTTTAATCTAAGTCTTTTGACTATGTTTTAGTTATCTAATACATAGAAGCACAGTAATTAACAAATGCTCACGCGAACTGTAAGAATTCAGGCATAGCTGTGCAGTTAACCATGTCACCAGCTAGCCTTTTCTTAAAAAAATCATTTAAATTTATTTCATTAGAAAACACAGCGTATGCGATAAAAGATAAATATTAACTTTAATTGCTAATAACAAAAAAGATTTTTAGAAAAGGAAGAGAAGGCAGGGATACATATTCTCTTCAACATCTGCATCCAAAGAAATTTGAAATATATCTGAATTGTAAATAAATTCCTCGAAAGGTGTTGTTGTAGGACGTCTTTACGAAACAATTATTTACTAGGATTTAATTCTTAACGCTTTGTGACTTGGATCCCTTATGATACACATTAAAACCTTGAAATGATCTGAAAAATTACACAAATTACTGTATAATACGCCTCATTCGTAATAATCTGGAATTATTTTAAAAAGAAGCAAAAAGAAATATTTCAGACTTAAAACAATAAAGGGGATATTTGTCACAACTCATTCTATTGTACTGAACTCAACGATCCACTTTCAATTGATTAATCCGAACTCACCATGATATCATGTATTAGTATTCTCATCATCCAGTGCTGGAAACTCGTCATTTTTAATCAATGAAAGTTTGGAATGTAGCCGTAGCAAAATCAGCCTATTTGTTTGAACTCAATATTTTGCAAACTAAAACTTTCTAACTCAGACAAAAACTTTATTTCGCAAAGCGTGGGTTTAGTTTAACATTCCTAAACATTAACTCATTCAATATCTGAATTTATTTTTCACTGTTTACGAAAGCCAAACTTTAAGAGACCTTTCCACTCTCTACGAATAACTCCTCCTTAATCGAATTCCCTAAAGAATCCCACCCTACTCAACAAACACAGGAGTTGAGGGAATCATTTCCCTGTAGTTTCTTTCACGTAAGGCCTTCCAATGGAACAGAACAATTGCACCTATATCACCACTTCTTCCGCCCAACACGTCTGCCGATAAAACTGAACTCCTCTTTACATCTGCTATGTTATTCACTTTCGGGGAGCTATAATTAATTAAAAGTAAAATACGGAGACGAAAATAAGATTAGTTCAC
>BGPR01036504.1:0-13883 GCA_013235015.1 Araneus ventricosus
AACCAAAGTTTTCTTATTTTTTAGGTCTATATACACATACAGTTTCAAAAAAAAACTGGAATTTTGAAATGCTGGAATTTTGGAAACTTTGGTGGGAAGCAACTATTTTGACAATGTTTACATGACTAATAAACTGCTTACTGGAAGATTACTTTTCCTTTTCTTATGAAATTATACACGTATGCAAATATATATGAAGACTATATTTTTGCGGATAACTTGCAGAAGTTAAATAAACACTATGCAGTTTTGGTGTTTAGAGGATAGAAATAAAATCTGCATTAATATTTCTTGTTAGCGATATTTAGAAACAAATTCAACCAAAAATAGTCTGACCACTTCACATTATCAGGAAACATCAACATGCCTTAACATGTAATCTGTTAACTAAAATCATCATTAAACGACTAAAATATTACACATTCGACTGATGAAATTTCATCAGTTCTACATAACGTTTTGTATTAAACAGTGCTGTTATCACTTTAATGTAGTTTAGAGCATTTTAACAAAACAATTCAAATTACATACTTTAACATGATAAAAGTCAAAATAATGTTTTGCTTCAAAATGAAGTTTGAAATTTTCAGATATTTATAGTAACAAATTCATAATATGTGACATTATGTCCAATTATTAAGATTGGATCATTTCTATTTCTGTAAATAATAAGAACATAAAATACGAACAAATTTCAAAATTCCCCCCCCCCAGTCTTACACCACATGTTAAAACACCATTCCTAGTGTGCATGCTATATTTTAGGTATCCTTGCTGCAGTATTCCGCCTCTTCAATCTTTGCATCATAAAGTTTTAACTGCTTCTGTGGAAACCCGCACATTCTTTTAATGGAATCATGTTCCCTCAGTCACGACTGATTTGGATAATCAGTACTATACCATGTTAATTGTTAAACAAGAATTATAATTTTCCCTAATGAATACGTTTTTTTATTTCATAGTACATAAATTAGAATCTAAAGTGTTAGGGAAGAAAAGCTATGTGAAAAAAGAAATGCCATTTGTCAACTTCAACAGTTTTCGTTTTTTTTTTTTAGAAATAAAATAGTTTATGGCCGTGGATAAATGAAGAAGTTTCCTGACTCCAATTAGTGTTATATCCTCCGACCATAAACATACTATAAAAACGTTAAACTCTAACGCTTTGCTAAAATAAAAGATAACGCAATGAAAGAAACTATAAGAAAGGTTTAAGGCAATTTATTTCACAAAACACAACAATATATATCAATGGCAAAAGACTGTTGCCATATCGTAGAACAGAACTAAAACAAAACAGAACAACTAAAAATGCAAATTACAATAGAAATTCGAAGAAATAGATCGGGCTCTAACATAATACAGTTCTCACTACGCCACAAGTTAAATACATCTTACTTCGATATATACAAAATACTTATTAAAAAATGTTAATTTGCAAGAGCTTTAAATTCAATACTTCGAGAACAAATTTAATAATTTAAAATTCATACTTCATGTTTAGGATATATATATTAAAATGTAGATACTAAAAATTCACTTATAAACATAATCATAAATTTAAAAATAAATTTTAATTATGCCCAGCAAACTATAAGATGTGTAAAAGCACTTTTTTATATAAAAAACCTTGACTTAAGAAAAGTTAGAAATAAAGTCACAAACAAATAAATACGTTTTATTTATCAGCAAATTAACATTACAATTTATCAACAATTTGAAAAGAAATAAAATGGTACTGAAAGTTACAAAACAAATAAAACATCTTAATTTACTTTCTTGCATTTACATTACAAAAATTATTTTTACCAATAGTTTTGTTTAAACTGTACTGTAAACATACTTTGATATTTAGTGCTAAACAAAATTGGAGGATGCCTTTTAAGTATTGGATTATGAATCTCCAGTTTTTTTAGATTTTCTTAAAAATATAGAGTAGTAAAATAGTTCTTATTTTATAAAAAAATACATCGAGAAGATAGCTGTCAGAAAAGGAAAATAAAATTATAAGAATATGTAATTTTTTGGATGTTATAACTATTTTTCATTCCGATATATCTCCCTCAATCACGATTTTGCAAAATTGGAACCAATTTGTCATCACTCCATAAATTTCGTCAGTGGCATTAGTTGTATTTCTCCGAACAATTTCTAAAATAAACATCACACAATTAAAATCTTTGTCCTCAACAGTAGCTGATCAATTTTACAAAAGATACAAGACACGCCATGGGAATCACCTTAGAGTTCTCAATATCCTTGGTAAAGAAATTTATCATCTAGAAAGAAAAATAAAAGCAGCCAGAAATTCAGGAGAACTTAATAACGCCACAATAGAACTGCAAACATTAATCATAAATGCATGCAACAAAAGTTTCAAAATCAAAAAGCAACTTCTCATAACAAAACCAAACTGGTGGACAGAGCAGCTAGAAATTCATAAAAAGAAAGTTAGAGCACTAAGAAAGAGAGCACAACGGGAGCCGGAAATTGAAAGGCAAGCAAGACACCAAGTCTTTAAGAAAGAGAAAGCGAAGTACAAAAGACATATTAAGCAAGCAAGGAATATGGGTTGGTTAAAATTCTGCAGCGCAGCCTCCCATCCGTATGGGAAGCAGTACAAGACGGCGTTTCGAAAATCAGTTTTCCCATCTGAAATCCCGTACTTGATAAACGGAGACCCAAAGGGAAGTCTGCAAGAGGCAGCACAAAACATCCTGGAGCAGATTTTCCTTTCCCCTGTCATTCCCACAAATTACAATCTAACCACCTCACTCCATTCTCCCCCCAAGAAATCTCGGCTGTAATAGAACATCTTCCGTCAAGAAAAGCCCCGGGTATAGATGGAATCGACAACCTCCTAATTAAAATCCTGCATAAGCGCTTCAATAATATCTTTCCAATTCTCTTCAACAAGTGCCTGCATCTAAGATGCTTCCCGGATTTCTTGAAAATAGGAAATATTATCTTATTCCAGAAAGGAGGAAAAGACCAGCGACTGGCTCCTCTTATCGTCCTTTTCACTCTTACCGACAATAGGGAAGGTGTTGGAGAAACTTATGACTCAGAGGCTGACTTATCATCTGGAGTCCACCAACAGCCTGAACGACCGACAGCATGGCTTCAGAGAAGGCAGGTCTGTGGATACAGCCATCAACGAGCTACTAAGAAAAATTAAAACAGCAAGAAGAGATGGCAAGCATGTCTTTGTGCTCTCTATTGACATCAAGGGCTAGTATCTCCAGACGCCAAAGGCTGCTTGGCAACATAAATAGACTCTTTCACAGCCTTCTTCAAAATAGAAAAGTTACGCTACTGACCCCACAAGGTAGGGCCACAAAGGAACAAAAGCAAGGCTGCCCTCAATATTCGTGCAGTAGCCCGGCCCTGTGGAACCTCGTACCAACGAAATACTCAATCAAGTCTGGCCAGATAACGTTCATATACAAGCCTTCGCAGATGATTTTGTGCTGGTCATTAAAGCGGATACAAATGAAAGCCTTGTAAAAGACACGGAAAGTGCAATAACCCAATTCAGCTCCTGGTGCTCAGAAAATGCACTTGCCATTTCAAACGAAAAACAAATTATATCTTATTCAGCAAAATGGTAAGAAGTCCCAAGATCACATGGAACGGGTATAAAATAAATAGAGTTAAATCTTTTAAGTACCTAGGGATACGCGTTAATGATCGATTCAACTGGCTGGAGCACATTAATAAGAAAGGAGAGAAAGCCATTAAAATGTAGCAAAACCTCAAAAGAATCGAAGGTGGCAATTGGGGAATCTCTCAGATACACAGATGGACTCTCTATAAAACGGTTATTCAGAGAATGCTGGCCCACGGATCTTCAGCTTGGTGTCTAAATCCAACATTCAAAATGAAGAGGAAACTTTCTTCGATTCAAAGGCCATTCCTACTCCATATATCGGGAGCTTATTGCACCACTACAACGGCAGCGTTACAAACTATACTCGGCATCCCTCCCCTACACATGCAATTACAGTTCGAAGCCAGGTTTACTTCAATTTATCGCCTAAGAATCCCTCTTCCCCCTTTCATTACACGTACCCAACTGCATGATCTGGAGATGAAGGCAACAAGCTGGTCCACTGATCCTTCAGAACATCTCAAACCGAACCAAATCTCTTTTGAAGACGGAGAAGCATATATAGGCCGAAGAGACATTATAAATATTTTCACAGATGGCTCGAAAACCGAACACGGAGTTGGAGCTGCCTTCTGCATCTTGACCAATGACATCTGGGCATACCAGTGGTCTGCTAAACTCAACGACAACAACACCGTATTTCAAGCTGAACCAACTGCACTTCACGAAGCAGTAATATACGCATCTCATCTGCCAAACCACAATACCTCTAAAATACACGTAGACAATAGAGCAAGTACCATGGCATCCTCCAATTCAAAGAGCACAAACGAAACAGCTAGAAAAATTTTCAAAATCCTCCTTTCAAATCCAAGAATAAAAGTCTCTTGTGTTAAAGCGCATGCAGGCAATATAAGCAATGAGAGAGCAGACCAAATGGAAAATGACGCAACACAACATGGGCAACCCTATTCACATACTAAGCTTCCTAAACCGCACATAAAAGGCCTCTTCCGGAAGAGGATGCTTGAGGAGTGGCAAACCTTATGGAAGAATGGCGATACAGGCAGGAGAATCTATAACATCATGCCCTCAGTTAGTCTCCGTCCCACTAACTGGATTAGGGAGGATGTTATCTTCTTCTCTCAACATGGACCTTTCCCTGCCTACCTCAAAAGATTTTACCTGTCTGACAGCGATTATTGCAGTTGTGGTGGAATTGGCACGGCACTTCACTATGACACGGAGTGTATTTATACAGTGTCTTGGCATATGAGGAAGCCAGGGCAAACTTCGAACAAGAATGGCTGAAAAGGGTCGCCAATAACCTCGTCTCCAGGCAAAAAATTCGTGGGATTATCAAATTCATTAGCGAAAACAGAGATCTTTTCCGGCCTCCCTAGCCTTCAACTTCCCAACGAGCTGAACTAAGTAGTTCAATTACCGGACATTCTCCCTTCAAATAAAAGAAAGGTCTAACAACATCTAAAGAAGAGAAGACTATTACGAACTAATAGTGTAAAAGTGAAAATGCCTGTGCTGTACATAGTGTATATGTTTCCTTCTTTTTGTTTATTTTGTGTTTCTTTTTCTTAAATAAAATTCCGGTGTCGTGCCCATCAAACCGTTCAGTGACCGGTCTGGTCACGGGTACGGGGGTAAGGGACGGCGTTCTGTTCTGTGATATTAACATATACAAACCAAAATAAAATAATTTAGTTTTCTTTTACTTTTCCATAACAGAATAAAAAAGCTGAGTTTTAACCACATTCCCTGGAATTTTAATAATACTACATTTGTACATAGACCGAAGTCTAGGAATAATTTCAAAATATAACTTATTTAGTGTGATTTTACAAATTCATTTACATTTTAGTGTTTCAGCTTTAAAAAAAGAAAAATTAATATGAAATAAAATCCAGAATTTATTTGACTGCAGCTTTGAAATAAATTAAGTACATGGTTTCTACATAGACAATCTGGAATAGGGTCAGGTGGGGTAAAGTGGTTATAAAATCCACATTTTTTAACTTAGGTGGATTATAAATATAAGAATTTGTTAAAATACTTAATATTTTTTGGTTGTTATTTTACATTACATTATTGAAGAACAACTTCTATTCTATTTTATAACAACTTCTGTTTGTCATGATTTTATGACCACTTTACCCCATGGGGTGGGATAAAGTGAGTGGGCATGGGGTAAAGTGGTCATAATTAAAATAAGCATAAAAATGTAATATAAGTAAGAAATTTTTTTTAAATATTTAACAAAACTTAATATAGTTTCAACTTTAAAAGAAAATCAGTTTATTTGAAGAAATTATACATTTTTAATAACCTATGATTAAAAGTTGGCATATCAAGAATTTTAAGGATATCTGACTCTTCAGTTCCAACAATGTTATGATTTTCAGAAAGGGTGTAATAGCCTGAAGTTTTAGATATTTTATTGACAGAAAATCTCCTATTTTATCAGAAACCTGTCCAATAAGCTCTTTGATTGATTTCCCCCCTCATCACATCTTGCCAAGATCTCACAAAAATATTGTGATAATTGATTATCTGCAATTGTGAATTCACTTGACTGAAAAAGACATTTTCTGCTTTTTATCAAGTTTTTCTTTGCATGTTTTTAACTGTTTTCTTGCATCTCTTTCTTTTTGTAGTTGTTTTATTACTAATTTCTTCAGTCAAACGTTCATTATTGTTTTTGAACTTGTTTTCTTTTTTCTCTTTAATTCTATATTGCAACTTTATGTATAGATGAAACAAATGGTTATACAGTTGTACAGATCATGTCAAATCTTTTTGAGTGCAATTATACAAAAATTATAGTGCAATTAACGCATGGCCTTTTTCACTGTTTCATAAGTCATGCAACTTTCTTGCCCATCATAAATTAAAAGAACAGGGTTTTGAAAATCAAAAGAAAATTGGATAACGCCTTTACCTTTAGTCTATTTCTGCACTACCTTTAGTCTATTTTAGCACTACCTTTAGTCTATTGTTCATATAAATGAGCTCTTTTGTAAAAAAATAAAAAGGTAGCATCAAATCATTTGCCTGATGCACAAGTACATTCTTATATGCATTATGTGATGATTTTGATACAAAAATTGGGGTTTCCCAGTTTCATATCTTTAATTATAATCTGTAATATATCTTAAATTAATATTTAACTAACACCTGTCTAATTTATTAAGCTTGAGAAATTTAAAAACAGTGATGCACGCTAAGCCTATCCCTATGACCACTTTACACCATCTTACTTAAATTACTATAAAATAATATCTGTAATTAATTCAGCTTATCTGTTATTAAGGAAGTATTCTTAAGATCTATATGAAGCTTCCTGCAGAGTCAATCTAATGAAAATTTAATTAAACAAAATGTAGGAAAGAAGTTAAATTGGGTATTCCAACTTCAAACTGCCACATAAACAAACAAAATGGGTATTTTCTCCTACTAAAGTGTTGCAATAAGTATAATTTTAAATGTTCAACTTAGTTCTTAAATATTCAAAGCTAAAATAAAAAAAAATTACATTTATACCAATATTCATTACAAAGTTATAGCATTTTATTTTATGTATGACCACTTTACCCCACCTGACACTAGTACACTGTTTTAACAAGTGACATATCTCATATATTTATTATATTTTGGCTTGTCTATTTCTCCAAACAGTTTCTAAAATAAACATCACACAATTAAAACCTTTGTCCTGTGATATTAACATATACAAACCAAAATAAAATAATTTAGTTTTCTTTTACTTTTAGATAACAGAGTAAAAAAGCTGAGTTTTAGCCACATTCCCTAGAATTTTATTAATACTACATTTGTACATAGGCCGAAGCCTAGGAGTAATTTCAAAATATGACTTATTTAATGTGATTTTACAAATTCATTCACATTTTAGTGTTTCAGCTTTTAAAAAATAAAAAATTAATATCAAATAAAATCCAGAATTTATTTGACTGCAGCTTTGAAGTAAATTAAGTACATGGTTTCTACATAGACAATCTGGAATAGTATGCGGTTGTAACAAGTGATATATATATTTATTATCCATATCTCATATATTTATTTTATTTTGGCTGTCTATTACAATAACATTTTTCAATACATTAGACCAATGATCAACAAACCGCGGCCCGCGAGTTGCATGCAGCTCTTTAGCCACTTGAGTGCATCACTGCCTGTCAACATCATCAAAGAGAAGCGCTAAATGAAGACCTCTAGCTTAAAGCTAGAGTAATTGAAACACTTATCAAATAATAAAGCAAATAACGGTTACTATAAATTAATTAATAAATACAACTTCACAAAATATTTTTTTAAAATAATTGAAAAGCAAATTATCCTCAAAATTTATTATACATCGACTTCAAACTGAAAATTTAGACTAGCTTAGATATAAATAAAAAAATATTGTGAAGTTTGAGTTATATATTTTAGATTTATGTAGGCTATATTGATACAAAAATGGAGACTAAATATTAATTTAAAATGAATGTAAAAATAATGCTCAAATATAAATTTCGACACATTTAACTAATTATGAGTTCAAAAATTTACACATTTTAAATACAATATAAGTATTATAACACTTGAAAAAATGTGTTTTTATGAAAATACTCAAATATTTTGCATATAGAACCAAAAGAAAGCTTATCAATACATTGAGAGGCAGGGAGAAACCACGTACACTTTTATGTCCAGTGTCGTATAAGTACGACGAGAGAAAATGCTTAAAATAATGCTTTTAGTGAAAAAAATGGAAACAAATCTAGAAATACATGTTTTAGATATATGTTTTTCCTCACAAATATGAATTACAAGGGACGTCAGGCACTAATGGGTTAATCGGAGCAGATTCTTATACTGTCTTTGTACTAGTTTTCCGACCACTACTTTTTAAGCACCCATATGTAACTTTAACTATACTAACCCGGAATAATCTTTGTAATCGTTAAATTAAATTTACCATCTGCAATATAGAAAAAAAAATGATTTAATCATATATAGTTAATGAGATATTGCTAATACAGATTTAATTGCTTAAATATCTTAAAGACACACTTATTACATAAATTTTACATTTGTTTATATGTTTGTTTTTAATTGCTATGGGCCTTGAAAATACTTTAATACACTATTTTAAGTTATCTTCAACTCCAACTTTCAATCAAATAGTATGATGGTACACTGAAAAAAAATTCTGGTCAAACTACCAGAATATGGTAAAATTTACCGTATTGTCTGGCTCATATGGAACACCATAAAGTACGGTATTTTTTACAGTTGCAGTTTAGTGATGACTTTATGGTAAAATAACCAGAAAAATATCGATTATTTATCACGCTGTTTGGTATGGAATTTGGTTTTGTTACCATACACAAAGGTATTATCACAGTACACAAAGGTAATACTACCAAATAAGATGGTAATTTAGACCATTTAATTTGATAAATTTACTAGAATAACTCTGGTTCTATTACAATTTATCTGGTAAAATTTGAGATACGGTATGTGCATTTATAATGCCAATCGCATTAATATTTTTTTTATTTTTGCTTCTTAACCGGTAAAATTTTACTCAATGCTCAACATCACTAGGATTTCGAAAAAAGCAGAATGTTTGTAAATATACAAATGCCTGAGACAGAGTGAAAAATGAACTATAAAAATAAATGCAAAAACTCATTGACTCATTTTTTATAAATTGTTAAATTTATTAAGTAATGTTACAATTACTAAAATTTATCATTTCTTGGTAATTTAATTTTGTTTATTAATATACATCATATGCAGTGAATTTATTTTAAATATTTAAGAAAACAAAAGCACAGATTTCAAATCTAACTTCAATTTATTGGACAGTGTTAAGAGCTTGCTTTTACACTTTTTCAACAGGAAGTGACTTCATTACGTAGGAAGTGACGTAATCTCCAGAATTTCATGAAGCCAGTAGAAATAGGTTGAAAGTTCGAGGTCCTTCTAGAAAATTCCTTTTTTCGCCAACTTCGCCGCCAAGTCACTCAAATGGTCGCCAAATCTATCGCCAAGATCGCCAAATGTATCGCCAAGATTAGCATCTCAGGGAAGTCTTTCCGGAATCTCCGAATAGCTCTGCAGATACTTTTGTCCATAGAAAAATCCATTGCAAGCTGCGAGAGATATTTCAGCAAACTGAAGCTGATACTTTGACACCTCAGAGCTTCAATGGGGCAAAAGAGACTCCGTGACTTAGCTCTTTTGGGTATAGAGAAAGCAGTAACAGAAAAAACTGACTTTAATGAAATTATAAAAACTTTTGCTTCATTAAAAGCGAGAAAAGTTCATTTTTAACATTTCAGATACCCTGAAGCCTTAAACAATTTTCAGAAATAATGTATCTTTTTTATGTACATAAATAATGTCTACTAAAATAATAAGGAAGTACAATTTTTCACGTGATAAAAAAATTAATAACGTATTAATTTTAATTCATGTTTGAATCAGCATTTTTTCCCTGCAATAGCGTATCCCCTATTTACATGTAATGAATTTTAACTTTGCCGTAAGATGTTAAATAAAATATAAAATTTTATTAGCTGTAAATTTTCATTAATAAATTGAAAGATATATTATGAAATTATATGATGAATTATATTGTGAATATTATTAAATATATTAGTCACTAAGGATTCCTGTATGATTTTATTTGTATTAGCAAAACATTTACTTCAACTCTTAAGAGTTTTTATATACTGACTATGGGCATAAAGTAATGTATATATTTTTTCCATTACTATTCATATATGTGTGGGTTTTTTCAATGGATTAAAAGATTTGTGCATATTTTATATTATTTTTCAAATGCGAGATGGAATGCACCTTTTATTTATAAATTTATAATATATCTAAAGTTTCTTACAAACTTTGAAGTTCTTATTTAAGCTATATTTAATTGATTAAGGTTAAAATGCACCAAATTTTCTGTGAAAATTCTACGAAATTTTGTTAAAAAAACTGTATTTTGTAAATCCTATTAACTCAAAAATGTTTTATATGTAATTTCTTTAAGTTTATTTCCACTTTTAATCTTTGCACTCCCCGGCATAAAGTTTCCGAAAAGAAAATGAGGATCACATTTCAGAAGAAATAAAAGGGGGGCGCAGTTTCGGTATTTGCCTTGGGCGCCATTTTATGTAGGTACGCCACTAAAAAATCCTGATGTTACCACTGTTAAAACCAGATTTCTTGTGATATTTTTTCTCTTGGCAGAGGCATTGTTCAAAAACATTCCTTTTTTGAAAGATACTTTTAGCTTCGACTTTTTTAAGATGAGTTTAAAGTTCTGACTTTTTAAAGAATTTAGTTTTCCGACTATTAAAAGACGATTTTAGTTTCCCGATTATTTGTATAAATTAATAAACCGTTTAAAGAAAACTTTACTTTATTTTTTTAATCGTTTTGAACATTACAGAAAAGATAA
Source organism: Araneus ventricosus (assembly GCA_013235015.1). Classification (NCBI taxonomy): domain Eukaryota; kingdom Metazoa; phylum Arthropoda; class Arachnida; order Araneae; family Araneidae; genus Araneus; species Araneus ventricosus. Next base: position 11,097 of record BGPR01036504.1, read on the forward strand.
ACAAAATTCCTCAAAAGTAAAGTAAATTAGCCCTGTTGGTGTGGTGTGGAAGTTTGCAGAGTGGGCAATCGCATTTCTTCAAAAACCGTCGACAAGGACTTAAAAAATTTGCTGCACTTTTTCAATATTCATGCTGTAATCAATTGTAAATAATCAGAAGGGCGGAGAGCAGGAAACTCCGTATGAAAAGTTCTTTATTCTTAATCCATTATATCATACCTGGAAAAAAAGTATCTTGTTTCCAGGTTGTCTATTTTATGATACTATATTTAAATAATGTATAGATTTTTTTATTAATTTGTATAAAAGTACTTCTAAATTTTTAGTGTGTTTTTCTTAACCAACCTGTGTGAAACCAACTCTTTTGAAAATGAACCCTCAAATGTTTTACTTTTTCACTTTGTCAAAATTGGCTATTAAAATTGCTGAAATAGTGATAAAATTAAAATCAATACAAAAATATAGGATTTAGGAAGTTGGTGGGGAGAACTTGCATTGCCTCCCCTAACAGAAGTGGCGTTAGAGCCCCCCCCCCCGAAAGGAGGACACGACCTACTGTACAAGGGGAGGATGTGATGATGACCCCTCAAGCATCCGCCAGATCTTTATTTATCGGCTAGTTGAATAACCCGTTGTGTGAACGGGTACAAACATTTGCTCCAACAGGGGGCCCTGGCTTCCCCGGGACACCCCACTGGCGCAACCCCTGGCCCGTAGAAGGCTTAATCCGGCCCAGTCGCTATCTAAAAGAACTTGAAACATAAGCCGCAAAATAAGCATTGCCGGGACGCTCTAAAAGCAGAGCCGGAATGTTCTAATCTGGGTGACAAAAATCGTGCTGTGTTAAGGACATTTTCACATTCTTTTCTTATTTATTTCGTGTAAAAAAGCAGTGCCAGAACGGCATTCCGGTGCGTTCCACCTCCACTATAACCCCTGGTGCATACCCAGTTTTATTTTAATATATAGCAGTAATCATCATTATAAATTTTATGTAATTTCTTCAAAAAGTTTGACGCCTGGAACATTCTTAAGGCCAATAATTCTGAAAAAACATAATTTTATAGAAAAAGTCATTAAAATGTACTTACTCCTCTGAACCCATTAGATATTCATTTTATATAATAATGCATGTTATAATGCTATTTTAGTCGCATATATTTTGGAGATGAAACGTTAAAAAGGAAATTTCATATTTTGGTCATTTCAAAATTCACCGTCCCCTTTAAATCATCTTTTTTGGGCGAAGCATTAAAATAAATATAATTCTTACATAATAGGTCAATCTTTATTTATATGAGAGTTGTATTCCCATTTAAGAGGGCGCTTCAAATATGGGGACGAGAACCTGCCGTAAAAGTAAGCAGAATCTCGCTTCCCGGTCGAATATATCTTAATATAAATAAAAGTCATTTTGGGTATGTATGTATGTTTGTATATATGTTTGTATCTATGTTCCACATCTCCTCCTAAGACACTGCACTGATTTCAACCAAACTTTTCAAGTAGTGATAATATGAGAGAGCTATAGCAAACCCCCTCTAGGGGCTTGCGACTCCCATCATTAGAGACAGTGGGCCTCTAACAACCATTATTTATTTATCATCTTTTTGTGTGCAATGGGCTTCTAACAACCATATTTTATTTTTGACTTTTGAATGCAATGGTATGGAAAAAACCCATAATTCAACAACCCCCTTTTAAGAAGAAAGGTGCGAAAACTGCTATAAAATACCAACCCCTTTCAGAAACAGTGGTGTAGAAAACGCCATAATTAATTAGCCTCTTTCAAAAACATTGGTATGAGAAAACACTAATATTTTACTAACTCCTCTTTTAAGAATAATGGTGTAAAAAACGGCCATAAAAATCCCAATTTCCTTTGTGTTTATTAAAAATTTTTCTTATGATGTTTCCATAAGATCCGCCATGATAATGAATTTGCCTCGTCGTCATTCGGAGGTTTGACGTCAGAAGGGGAAGTGCGTCACCGTTCCAACTTTTTCGGGAACGCTGGACGGTATAATTTTTGAGAAACGAAGCGAGCAACAGGAAGTTAGACAGTTTGAAGATTAGAGCGTCTCAGTCGAACAAGGAAGTGATATTTGAATGATTTATTTTTCTCCTTTTGAAGAAAGAAATTAAATATAAGCGGTGTGGGGGAATAAAATTGTTTAGAAACAAATATATAAATAATTAATTGAAAATGAACGAAATTGAATCAGCAATATTTCGCTACAGAATTCTTTTCCAGTATCTCCAATTAGATGTTTTAAGCAGAGATATAGAAAACGTTTCAGAAATAGAACAATCCTTATAGAACTTACATGATCAGTTTGAAAAAATTGTTAAACATATAAAAGAATAGTTTTTTTAATAATTCTGGGATTATTAAATTAAAAGTCACTACTAAGGTTGATATTTACTGTTCAAATCGAAAACGCAAGGGGCCGTATTTTCATTAAATTTTGTTAAAGGGGTCATGCATCAAAAAACACACTGCATCATGTTTTATTTAATTTAAAGAAATGTGAGTACTAATAAAAAGAAATGGAAAATATACACAACGTATTAAATGATATGAAAGCTCTTTATAGCTCTACGGGGGGGGGTGAAATTTACAACCTTTCTATCATGACAGAAAAGTTACTTGCAATTATTGAGGAAGAAAAGCCTGATGATCTTGAAATTTATTCGCTAATTTTTAAAAAAATAATCAAATGCATAATATGGTAAATGAGGAAAAAAATGAAGAAGTTCGGAAAAAGGCGTATGAGGTAATTCTAA
>BGPR01036505.1:0-15509 GCA_013235015.1 Araneus ventricosus
GTGAACTAATCTTATTTTCGTCTCCGTATTTTACTTTTAATTAATTATAGCTCCCCGAAAGTGAATAACATAGCAGATGTAAAGAGGAGTTCAGTTTTATCGGCAGACGTGTTGGGCGGAAGAAGTGGTGATATAGGTGCAATTGTTCTGTTCCATTGGAAGGCCTTACGTGAAAGAAACTACAGGGAAATGATTCCCTCAACTCCTGTGTTTGTTGAGTAGGGTGGGATTCTTTAGGGAATTCGATTAAGGAGGAGTTATTCGTAGAGAGTGGAAAGGTCTCTTAAAGTTTGGCTTTCGTAAACAGTGAAAAATAAATTCAGATATTGAATGAGTTAATGTTTAGGAATGTTAAACTAAACCCACGCTTTGCGAAATAAAGTTTTTGTCTGAGTTAGAAAGTTTTAGTTTGCAAAATATTGAGTTCAAACAAATAGGCTGATTTTGCTACGGCTACATTCCAAACTTTCATTGATTAAAAATGACGAGTTTCCAGCACTGGATGATGAGAATACTAATACATGATATCATGGTGAGTTCGGATTAATCAATTGAAAGTGGATCGTTGAGTTCAGTACAATAGAATGAGTTGTGACAAATATCCCCTTTATTGTTTTAAGTCTGAAATATTTCTTTTTGCTTCTTTTTAAAATAATTCCAGATTATTACGAATGAGGCGTATTATACAGTAATTTGTGTAATTTTTCAGATCATTTCAAGGTTTTAATGTGTATCATAAGGGATCCAAGTCACAAAGCGTTAAGAATTAAATCCTAGTAAATAATTGTTTCGTAAAGACGTCCTACAACAACACCTTTCGAGGAATTTATTTACAATTCAGATATATTTCAAATTTCTTTGGATGCAGATGTTGAAGAGAATATGTATCCCTGCCTTCTCTTCCTTTTCTAAAAATCTTTTTTGTTATTAGCAATTAAAGTTAATATTTATCTTTTATCGCATACGCTGTGTTTTCTAATGAAATAAATTTAAATGATTTTTTTAAGAAAAGGCTAGCTGGTGACATGGTTAACTGCACAGCTATGCCTGAATTCTTACAGTTCGCGTGAGCATTTGTTAATTACTGTGCTTCTATGTATTAGATAACTAAAACATAGTCAAAAGACTTAGATTAAAAGTTAAGCTACCTTACATCGTTGAATGGAAATTTTATGAAGTTAATTTGTAAGAATAGTAGAATAGGCTTGGAAACACTGAATTCATTTACGAATGAAATCGCCCATTCCAACAGGATATGCCACACAGATATAGTATACTCCCTGTTAGCACAAGATATGCTACGAAACTCCACGATGTTGCTACGATATTCCGAATGCCGCACAACATAATAAAGATATCGTATGAATATTGTAGGTCATCTTGTACTAATAGGGCCGGCAACCTGCGAAAGCAGATACAAATTCTTCCAAAACTATATGATTGCCTGAAAATCGAATACAGGGATTTGAGCATCGAGCAATAACTTATCCAGTTTCCTGCTGCGCAAACAAGACCATCGGTCAAAGAAATGTTTGACAATAAAGTTTGTTATCTGCTGACAATTAAGTTATTTATAAGTTTTTCTATAAAGTGAAAGTAACCGAGAGTTTTCTATGGCAGTTTTTCTGAAGGTTGAGTTATTGATAGCGTGCTTCAAGAACTGGCAAGGAGGTTTTTAAGTGTTGAAAGATAGAAGTGGCGAATCTAGGATCTCGTCGGGGGGGGGGCCTGAGGACATAAAATTTTGTATCGTCGTGACATCGTGGCTTATGTAAGTCAAAACACTTTAGCTTTACTCGCCTGACAATAAGAATCAAAAAGAACATTAAAATACTTTCCATAATTTAATAAAAAATGAAATTACTAGCCAAAAAATGTTTTCGACAGCGTTAACTCTACAAGTAAGAGTGGAATGGAAAAAAGTCGAAGTGGTGAAGTGGGGAAATTTTTTAAACCTGTCAAGCCAGAAAGCAATGTTGCCACGTTTTATTTTTACAAAAGAGATTAAGGACAAACAGTTATAGTGATTTGAAAAATATTAAGAGTTTTGGTTTAGCTCTGGGGAGTGCAGACCCATAGCACACCCCCTGCATTTGCCACTGAAAGATAGGTTAACCCCGTTACATGCAATGATATGCCTGAATCGTGCATCAAAAAACAGAAATTTTGATGCTTAAATCTGTAATTATTTAAGGCAGTATCAAATAATTTAAAAGGCCAAAATCACTTGGAGACTCTCAAGTATTTGAAATGTCCTTCACGTTTACGTAGAGAATTGCTTTGGTTTATATCGAACAGAAATATCAAGCAGTTGAATGTGAACAGCGTATAAAATAATGTGACAGACAGGGTCAGACCGCTCAGTACAAAATGTTCAGAAAGTGTACGAAATCATTATAAGTGTTTAATGCCTTCGCACCAAAAGTTGGCACTGTTCTTAATGCACATGCGCATTTATCGTAATTATTTGATTTTTTACCAATTTTATAGATTGCCCTAGTGGAGTAGGAAGACAGGTATGGTGGGTGCGGCCCGCACCGGGTACCAGCTCTAAGGGGGTGACAAAAAATTGCCGCTTTTGTATTAATGCGCCTTTTTGTTGCATAAAATAACATTTCAAATGATTTACATGGACTTTAACAATCGCTAATTGCAGCAAATTGCGGTTGAACGATGTGATTCTGTAATGATTTAGTATTAATGTGTGGTGCTGGGGTGTTCTGTCTCATTTCTTTTGAACTGTGCTGGTGCTGAAGTAAACAACCAACCGGTTCAGTGACTCATTGTCTCATCCCTGCAACAAATATCATTTCCCCAAGTCGTTCTGTGCAACAAGATGATATTTTCATTCTATCGAAACCGGAGGAGCAGCTCAAACTCTGTTGCCTGCAATGTATTATTTCTCGTTTTTGTGCCTTTTGTGTTTATGGAATAATGTCTTAAAACAAGTCAACGACGTTCAAAAGTATTTGCAGATTCTTGGAATAAGCTTCTAGAAGATGAGAAGTCTAAAGGTCCTTTTAAAAGACAAAATAAATTACCTTTCTGGTGAAGCACTGAAATTTGCAAAAGACACATGTGAAGAGATGAACATTCCTGTAGTGAAAAGAAGAACTGTTAAAAGGAAGACAATTATACACGGAGAGAAGGCTGCAGACGAGACGCTGACTTTGGACCAAGAACTGATAATGTCTTTGTTAAAGTGCTTTCCCAGATAGCACGTAAGTTTGCAGCAAGTTTGATTTTGACTTGTCATGGCAAAATTTGACGCGTCAAACTTGAATCGAACTTGTAGCAAGTTCGATGTGACAAGTAGCGCCACCTCTTTGCAAATCAAACTTGCTGCAATTTTGCAAAACAAGCTTCCTGCAAAGATAGCACAATAAAGAGATAATTATCTTTGTCTCTGTTTTAAAAAAACATCCGATTTTTAATAGCATCTCCTAGACCGTAATTCTTTTTTATTAATTCAATAAATCAATGATAATTTGTGAAAAAAATAACTTTTTTATAAAAAAATTTTTTGAAACATTTTCCATCTTTTTACTAAATATATCACTCTCACTTTAAAGAAAACTATGTCGCCTTTTTCTTAATGTTGAAATTTTAACGTTTATAAACAAAATTAAATCTAAAAAACAGTCAGTGTTTGTTGAACAATAATAACTAGACATTTTGTCCCATTTTAAAGTAATTACTTTTAACTCTAATTTCATAATTTATTCTACTAGCAAAAAGTAGTTATTAGCGAAAATCGCTCTCTCTTTGACTTTAAATCATATTCTCAACTCAAAAAATTAATGAAATCCAGAAAACAGTTAAAAATAAATCGTATACGAATCGAATCGAACGATGTATTAGCGAAATCTATCTTCTACTCACAGAGTTCAACTGGCTCAATGTAGCGTCTCCGCTTCGGAACCGGGAGGTCGCGAGTTCTATCCCGGGTTGTGTTCGTGTTCTGTTTTTGCTATAATTTGCAATGAGTTTGACACGGCAAACTTGCTGCAAGTTCGTTTCATGGTGTCTTCGGAGCTTTCGTTAACTTGCTGCAAGCTTACTGCAAGCTTGCACTCTTGTCACGACAAATTTGTCGCAAACTTGCTCTCTTGTCATGACAAATTTGTGGCAAGCTTGCTGCAAACTAAAATTGCTATCTGGGTTACCATGTTCCAACAAAAAATCTATACACTTTCCGAAATCATGGTATGTATATCAGATTGGTTTCCAGTCTTAGAGTCCAACAATCTGATCGAAGCCTCGGAAACTGAACTTCCCAAGTTTGTACAAAGGTTGGTTGAAAATTACAATGAGCTTTCTGCAGATGGTATCCTTGCAGAAATTCCACTCCTAAGAAGATTCTAAAGAAATTCTAAATAAGAAGATTTCAATTTAAGAAAATACACACGTATGTGAATGTGGAAACCTGCGTTCATTTTGAATCGATAACCAGCATTTTTAAAATTTAGAAAAATTATAGCAAGTCCAGACAAAGAATATATCGAATTTGGTTGGGGTAAATCTAAGTCTATCATGTGCGGAGAAGAACTTTGTTTGGCGTGCTCTTAGGTTATAAGGCTTCTACAATATTGTGTGCACCTTTCTGTTCATCGAAAACATTTTTCAGATTGACACATAATAATTAAAAAGGACTTTTTGCAAATCTGACAAAAATGCATGCAAAGTCTTCGTGATTAATTATATAGTTTTGATGTGTTCCTAAGCTTCAATCTAATATATCACTACTATTAATTTTATATTTTTATGTTGGTAGTAATTCATCTACAGTTAAATGAAACATCTAAAGCGAAACATTCTATCGAAATTCTCTTGGACTCTTAATCCAAAAACAATTCACATGCAAGATATTTAAAAAAAATTTATTTAGGAATTCGTAAAATAATTCTTTGAACCATCTTTTAATTTATGTATATTATTGACAAACAATTACCCTTTGCTTTAGAACATGTCCTACGAATTTCGAGTGTATAGGATTACAGAATGTTATTAGTCAAGCTTTTAAATTTGGTTTGGAAATATATTACTACATTTCTATGTCTCACAAATTCTGATTTTGCATTCAAAAATGTGAAAGTGTCAAAAGAATAATAGTAATTTCTAAAGGCTTTAATAATTAGAAAATAATCAAAAATATTTTTCTTAAACTTATATTTTGATTTCAGAATTAGATTTTTCAGAATATGTTTATTTCGCTCAAAATACTCATATGCTGATTTTCATATTCTAAGAAAACTTTCACTTCATATTGCTGTATGTCATTATTTCCTAAAGTAAAATAATTCATCGAGTTTTCAGTTCATGACTGAAAACAGAACAAGTAAAATAAAATTTATATGAATTACGAGAACAACCTCTCTTGCATCGAAAACGTCGTTATCGTATGGATAATAATAGAATTGAATATTACACTGCATTCATTGACTGGTGGAAGATAATAAACTCAAAAGAAACTAAATTTTCCCTCGAGTGATAAATAGATACAAATTAGGAGTGAAAATGTCTGTATTGAATTTTGCTTGGTTTCTTTCCTGATTTTAAAGACGCTTAGGCGAAAAAATGAAAATTTTGTTTTATTCACTGGTCTGTGTAAATGAAAAAATGTTAAAACGAAGTGCATTGAATAAGAAAAAAAGCCGAAAATGAGAAGAGGAAAAGTGATTTTCAAGTTTTCAATCTTCTTTGATATTCAAATTCTGAGGTTGAATAAAAAACAAATATATTTCAAAAGATTTAAAAAATACTTTATTCAAGTAGAATGATATTCCATGCCGGTTAACCAGGAAAGGTAGAAAAGATTAAAACTATTGATGTAGTAAAAAAAAAAATGAAAATGAAATATGAAAAAAAATATTTTTCATTAGTCTGAAAATTATTTTTGCTTTTTTTTGGTTTAGCAACACCATGTTTATAAGATGAGTTTTGACAACTTCTATATCTACATGAATTATTTTCTGGCATGAGTTTTTGTGTAGAAAGAAAAAAAATCTAAGCATTATCCAAGAAAGAAATTAAGGATATGTATGTGTTTTTGAATTTCACTTTTTATTTAATCAGAATAAAGTAAGATATCTTTTTATTTTACATTCAATCAGGAGATAAAATAAAGCCAATTGCATTTAAATAAAAGCAGTGAAAGCACTAGTTTTAATCTGATACTTTAATTTAAAACAGCAAAGGATTTTAATACAGATCAAATACATCGTTCTGTGGTATTCATACCATGTTTAATTAATTATAAAATATGATTTTTAATAAATTAATGGTAAGAAATGGCAAATCATAAATTGTTATCAGAAATTCATTTTGTTATTTCCATTATGAAGGAATTAACTTTGAAGAAACTTTTAGTTAGAGGCAAAGAGAAAAAAACTAATAATGAGGCCAATTGAGAACTCAAATAAAATTTGGAATTACGTATGGAAAAAATTATTAATATGGTTGGTTAAATTCTTATCAGCATGGACCAAAAGAAACATTGCTAGTTAAAAACATGGAAGGCCTCATAATTATTCCAATGTAAAATAGGAGTATAATAGGCGCACTGAATTCACAGAATTGAGCACTGGAATCCATTTTGTAGAAGCATTACCGCTTTTCAGTCAACAATATTTCTTTATTTTGTTATCAAAAATAAGAAAAAAACTTTTAAACAAGAATTTTTCAAAACTTTCTTCAGTGTAGACCGTTGGACCTAGAAACACTAAATTTGGCACGTTCTTACGTCGTCGGTAGTCGGATCTCTTTAAGAAAGGTTTTTCAAAATTTTAATTAGATTTAATTAAAATATATATAAAATGCTAGTGTTTTTCCACAAGAACCTCGGAATGTATTATTACATCAAAAATATTCTTATTACATTTAAAATCTGAAAACATTAGACTTTTGGTAATGCCAATTTTATGGCCATGCAATTCTTTATTTTAATTTTAATAAATTTTTGACAATATTCTTAAGTATATTTTACAGCTATGCTTTTCATTGATTCATTTTTATGTAATTAACAGTAAGCCTTAAAAATGATCATATTAGGATATTTTGGACTTAGAGGATCGAATCTCCTTTTTTTGTCTTTTGTTGTTTTGTTTTGCAACGTATATTTTTAGAAACATTTCGTCCGTCCTAAAGATTTTTAATTTTTTTAAAAATCAGATCAACCCGCCATTGTATTGGTGATCTCAGGACAACTATTCCTTCGCCTCCACACAAAAAAGAAAATGGAATTGTGAATCATGCCTCCAAAAAATGCGCTTCCTTTGATAAATCTTCAGCTGCGAAAAGAATACAAATCAAAACATCTAACGTGGAAAAATAAAACATAATTAATCGGACAGATGCTGAAATGAAGACAGATCAAAGACAGCGAGAAACTGGGACGAGTCAGGTTGCAGATAAATCTTAAAAGGATGAAGAATGAAGACAGTGGGAAAATGTAGAATAGCTGAAGAGCAGATTTGATGTCATTGCTGAAAGACAGGCTGATGGAAGACTAAACTAAAGTAGAACATAATATAATGTCGTATTGACATTAATTTTATCTCAAGTCAATAATTTGGATTATATTCGAGCATTCAAAGGACTTCCTTATATGTCTTGATGGTAGCAACAGCTGTCACTGGATATGAGGGGTGGTGTAGTCCGAAGGTTCAGGAGGGCAGGACCCGTAGCGAAATGTGGGTATTTTCGCGCTCCCTGTTTGCTGGGCGAATGACATTTCTGGAATGTGAGTGAAGGAAAGCACGGAGAAAGTGAAGAATAAGATAATCGTCGTTTTTTGGTGGTGGGATTTTGGAGTGCAAAGACGAAAACGGGAGATGAAGAGGGGGGATCTGCAGTATGTGACAATAATATAAGAAGAGACGCTCTTGTTACCAAGGCAAGCGCGTAAAACTCTTCCGAGGTGGCAAAAGTGATCAGAAAAAGATTATCCTTGTGAGGGGACGATTTGATCCATATTGAAAATACTGCAGCAGTGAGAGGAGCCTTAATGGACTTTATTCTTTTTTGAAGCTGTAAAGTTGTTTCGGAAGTGATCCAGGCGTTCAGACCCACCGTAAAAGACTCTTTCGACAATGTTCCCTCGGCTGAAGTTTGTGATATTCAACCAATACCAACCTTGAGTTTAGCTGGAGGCTAACTAAGAGACAACCCCGCGGGTGACCAACATATTCGAGCTACGACTATACGTTTGATATGGACAGCAGAGTCCAGAATCAACCCAAAGATAAGTGTTTTTTTTCATTTGATCGGAAAATGGTGCTTTTTGAGTAATTATCCAGAAAACTCTCTTTGACTGGACCGTTATGATGATGTAGAACTATCAATGAATTTTGAAATTCTTTATAATTTGAATATATTCTTAAGGGTTGTTTCTAAAAATGAATAATATTAACGACAATCTTTTGTTTTCAACTTTAAACTTGTAAGTGTTGTGCCCCATGGTATCCAAATTTTGTGTACTTAAGGCGCCCCAGTCCGGGTATCAATAGGCATAGCCAACTGTATTAATTACATATTTTAATCCAGATAAGAAATGTTCAAACAAATTAAGATCTTATGTTCTAACTCATGTGTGTTCATTTCATGTGTATGTATCTCTTAGTTATAACTGTCGGGAGTAAAAAGAGCCTGGTTAAATTTCGAATGAACATTAATATTGTGTGTGGTGTTCGGTTTGGTGGTTTTGGCGGTCACTGTTATCCACTAAAAATAAATTCAAATTTATTCAGCACCACAATAGTAGTTCCGGCTGAAAGAAGAAGATAGGAGAAGTCGTAGTTTTTTAGTTGTTATTTGTAATTTCTACCATATACTTTTTGTGTGTATTTTTTATTTTAATTAAATTATTTTTAAGACATCACATTTAAATTCAGTAATATCTTGCTCATTTTAATTAGCAACGTCTAAATTTTATTAAAAAAATAATTTGAAGGAAATTTTTTTTGAATTTTTTTCCTTCAGCATTTGATGTGAATTTTCTTTTCCATTTTCACCTTATCTATGTGTCTGTTGGAATGTTCTCCTGGAATTTCAACCTGCCCTTTAAAACTAAAAGGTTGAGTCTGCTGTCCTGGGTATTGAATGAATGAAAGGAGAAACTCTTGCGCCATGAATATTACGCAATGGAGGATGAATGCTTATAGCTATTATTGCAGTTGCACTTATGAATCTAAAACATCGTGTGTCAAGTATTTCGATTCAATAGATGTCAAGTATTTGTTCAATTTGCGGGGAATCATCTGATATTTGCCTCAGGAACAGAAACGCGATTTGCTTCTGCTTTTACAACCCCTACAGCCTTTAAAAATTTTATTTGTATGCAAGATTTGAAAGTTTTAATTCAGCAGGGAGATATTCCAAGGAGATTTATGTTTCGGGGGAAGTTAGTGAAAATATTTGTAGATAAAGAATCGGAGAGGCATATGAAAAAAATTGGATCCGAGCAGCCCCGGGTTTTCAGACAGCTAAATTATAAATTGTATTTGGAAGTCTTTATTACTCTATAAAACATTAAATGAACATAATCATACAAGCTGCACTAATAATGACAAATGTTTATTTTTATCGTTATATTTTTTCATTTATATTTAATATATTCTATGAAATAATAATTGCTTGTTAAAAGCTTTATTGTTTTTAAAATAAATTAATCTCTGCACATTAAGTCATCTTAAATACACGCTGAATCAAGGAAATGTTATTTAAAAATTATCGAATTGTTCTGAGTATTGGAAAAGGCCATAAAAAGAATTTTTTACTAGCTAGAAACAGGAACATTTTAAATTTTCAAAAAAAAAAAAAAATAGCGCAGATAAAATTGCTGGAAAAAGCTAAAAATCAGTAAATAAAAAGAAATCACGTTAGAATTAAATTCCAGTACAAAGAATTTGAACCCTTAAGATAAATTTTCTACATTTAGTTTTGTAAAAATATTGAACTAGAGTCAACTTTTTCTTATTGTCGCGTATCAAAATAATTTTTACTAGAAAACTTCGAAGAATATATATTTATATATAGGAAAAAAGAGTTCATGTGCATAAATATTTAATAATAGAAATTAAAAATGAATTTAAATTTATAGAATATTGTTGTGGTGAATTTCTAGTTTAATTTTATCCTCTTTAGCCGTAATGATATAATTGAAACAAAGAAAATTTGGCGAGAAAGAATCTGAGAAATTCGAACCTTTACATTCATATTTTCAATACATATAAAAGTTTCTACATCTCACTTTTTTGTATAATTTTATAATTGTATGTATATAAAGTCATAGAATAATTTATAGAGAAGTCATTTAATTTATATTTAAGTTATTTAAACATAACACCTAAAGAACATAAAAGTGGATGAGAGTGGATGAGTCTATTTTAAAATGTGATCAAATCGCGATATTCATAAACTACGATACTATTATTCGAGAGAAATAAGACTTCGACATATTCATTACAATTTGAATTTTTATCTATTTTTAATCATCGGAGGTAAATTAATTTAGTTACTGTTCTTTTAGTAGAGAAATAAGATATGAAACGAACGCCATGTGATACAGTACTACAGTACAGAAATGAATTTGTTTTTTTTAAAAACTTGCTGATATTCATCTGAAGGAAATTTGCAGTAAAAGGCAAAAATGAAAAATAATATCACAGCTGCAAACATTTTAAAGGAGGAAAATGCGAACTAAGCTCCTTATAAAAAGGAGAATAAAGCTTTCTTACAGATTAGGGTGAAAAAATTAAGTCTCTTTTTCTTACAGAAAGCTTTTTTTTCGCGTACAGCACGCATAAAATGAAAATAATAAATACGTGAAACAAACAGAAAACTCATTAAAGGCAATGTAGTAATTTTGTATAAACAATTATACGTGCATTGAGATAACTAAAAAAATGAAGTGTTAATTGTTTGAACATATTCGTACTGTTTTCAATCCGAAAGGAAAATCTGAAAATGATAAACAATAATAAAATAGTTTATATGAATCTGAAAAGAAAAGTGGTGAATCATATCAGCTATAGAAGAGTTATTCATGTAAAATATATTAACCCTATGAGCCCTATCTCGCCCCAAACCGCCCATACGACAGAAGCCAGACTCAGGCGGTTTCGGGCTCATGGGTGAATTTTTTAGGAAAAATGTAGTTCCTTTCTTTGTTGACAATTGATCGGGCAATAGGTGTCGACCTCCTGGAATTTCTGTAATGAACGTGACGATTCCATTCTGTTTTTGTGAGCGAAAATTCACTCCAGGTTTTGAGGCAATGGAATTTTCACTCTAGCCGGGTTCAGAGAGTTAATGGACTAGTTATTCAATAAAAGTACAGTGGTGGCTAAAAATGTGGATACATTGTGAAATGTTAGTGTCTTTGAAATTTGAATATATATAATTTATTGCTTTGCTTAATGTAGAACATTTTTTATAAGCATTGAACGTTGAAAAATATTTCAAAAGGTGTCCATAATTTTGACCACCTTTATAAATGGCCACCGTTCTGAAGTATTATGAATACTTAGAAGTATAAAACCTAAAATGTCATAATAATTAGTGGAGCCGTTTTAAATAAGAAAAAAGTATTTCTTAACATTTCTCATGTCGTTACAATTAAATCATCTTCCGTTTCCCTGAATTTACATAATCTCTTTTCTTTAAGAGCAAATATGTCATATTTTTCTTCATTTTGATGAGGAGTAAAATTTATATTCATGCGTTACATATATAAACATTTTTGAAATTTTCTGCTCAATAAATTTTACAATGAATCTCTGTTCTCAAAAATAATTTTTACAAAAATGTAAGGTGCTCTGAATCTGAGAGCATAAGCTTCGTTCTCAAGGAAATGAAGTTTTATTTGTTCGCTCTTATTAATTTTTCAACAATCGGATTCTAATAAGATGTACCTAGTTTCAAGAAGAAATCTTTAGCAGTATAAATATGTTATATCTTCTTCATTATTTAACGATTTTTTAGAACTGTTTCCACTCGGTTATTAAATTAGATCTCAAAATGCATATAGAAGAAGTAAGTGCTTTTACAAGAAAAAGACATACACCTGTACAATTGTGTACTTTTTTAAAAAATCTCAAATATTGGATCTTTATTTTATAAATATTTTACAAGTCTTCTTAGCATAAATCTTAAATTTATTCTTGTTTAGTCAATTTAATTCACGATTTTCGATAATGTCACAAATTTAAGTGTTTATACATATATTTTTTTACATATAAAAAAGAGCTGAATCTCGAACATCGTAATTTTCCAAATATTGCACAATATTTATTATTTAACAAATTTCATCATAGGAAATTACAAGAGAAGTTGAACACAAGAAGAAATTTGCAAGAAAAGTTCTGAGGTCGATCACATTATTACCTAGATTTTTCTAACAATACAATGTCCATAATTATTTCAAACTTTTTAATTTTGTCCCAGTACGAAATTTACGTAGTGAATGTCTTAATTGAAATTTTAAGCAAACAGTAATTGACTTTAAAAAAAATAATTGACTTTTATCAGTAGAACGGGTAAGAAAAGAAGAAATTGCATCAGAGAGAGAAACAACTGTTTCCAGTTAAACCTGAAATCTGCTAAATGCAGTTTTTATTTGCAAAAATGCACAAAATGTACCTTTTTGCAGTATTGATTTGTATGATTGATGATTAAACTTTTAAACAAAACGTGAATTCTGATATCAGCGACGCATTTAATGAATGAGTTTTGAGACTAAACATATATATACACTTCTGACTTGCAACCATAATCTTTCACCCTTCATCGGTATCAGGTGCGTAACTATGTTCAAACGCGAATATCATAAACCAGATTCGTCAAACGACATGTCTTTAGTTCTGTCTTTCTTGATTAGTATGAGGTAAACAAGATTAAGCACTCAAACATTATCAATATTCACAGAATTTTTCTCAAACTATCAATCATTACTTTGGTTTCCAAATATCTCCTCCAAAGAAAAAGATTTAAAAATATTCAGAAACTACTACCATGTTTTATTATTTCTGTAATTCATACTAGCAACTGATATTTTTAAAAGAATCCGTGTGTTGCTAAGTTAACGCAACTTACGCTATTACTTTGCATATTGGATGATAATATTTACATTAATCAATTAGAATAAAAATCTACTCAAATGAAAATATAGGATGCTCAGAAAGATCGTTTACAAACTTTAATTGAAGGTCCGGCATATAAAAATAAGAAATTTTTCAATAAAAGATGAGGGTGGAAATGCAAGAAGGGGGGATCTTCGTCAATCAATTAAGTAGGAGAAAAGTATACACCAGATGAAATGTATAACACAGATTGAATGGAAAGCAACTTACAATAGCACAACAACCCAGTTTCCTGAAAAACAACATTACAAGATGTATGCAGCATGATAGATAAGATAATGGCAAGTAGTGTATAACAAACCTTTGGAGTAACTAAAATAAGTGTTCAAAGGCCTTGACGTTTGAAGCGATACATGCTTCGCATATTGTAATTCATACAACTTGGGTTTTTTTATGCTGTAGTGAATTTCTATTCCATTGAGTCTATATTGCCCATTTTATCTGGTATGTCTCCTGCAGCAGATTTTCTTTGAGTTTCTGACCCCATGGTTTTTTGCAAGAATGAAATTTTTCAATATACCTGATGAACCCTTAAAGTTAGTAAACGGTTTTTTAACATCCTGAACACTAACCTGATTGCTAACTTCCTTATGGAATGACTTATAGCTTGAACTGTCAATGCATGCCGTCCATTCCCTCCCTATACCACCTGTTTATTTAAACACCAGGTAATGTTCGATGCCACTTTGTGATACACCCGACGAGGTTACAAAATGATGCCTACATATAATAGGTTAATAGTTCATTATCGGCAGCTATACACCATATTCCCACTTGCAGATACTTGAATTAAACATTTACATGTGATACACACATAAACATGTACTGTGAAGGAAATTGGGGTTTCAAAATGCTTATTGATAAGATAATTTAGATAAGAGCTTCTAAAACATTTTTGAAATCCTTTGTAAATTTTTCTTCTGTAAATTTCTCTTTATAAACTCATTGTATTACTTATCACCATCTGCATTCTTAAGTAATTAATAACAAAAATAAAAAAATATATATACTAAAACCTTCTATTATTGTAGTGGGAATTATAAAATATTTTTTTATGAAAAAATCTTGAGGTAAAAGGAAAAAAAACCCAAAAAGTGAGAGGCGTTAAAATGATTACCCTAGATAAATTTTAATTTTAACCACACTCTTGATATATTTAACTTTTAATAAAGTCAAAAAATGTCAGTCTTATCTTATTTATTGTGGCTTAATTTTCTCAACCGAGACTTTAACGTTTCCGGAATTTTGATTTTTGCTGTGATCTGCAGATTTTTGATAAAAAAATACAATGATTACCTATTTTATAGAACATTACTAAAAGGCATTTAAAAACTTTTTAGATGTATCATTTCCTTCTTATTAGTCTTTAATATATTTTATGATTCTTTATTATGATTATTAAGGAATCTTCTAAATTATTTATCAGAATTCGCCACCAGATCCCGCTTGACCAATGGAAATAAAGCTAATTTGAAATAAAATTATTAATTCATAATTAAGTTCTGAAAATAGTTACATACTGTATTTTCATCTGGAACACACAACCGAATTTCAAAATTTTATCAAGCATGAAAGTAAATGAATATACTTTAATCTTTAGAAGCAGGAAAGAAGCATGAAGGTATGCGAAAAGAGAATACAAGCCTGGAAATTTAATAATTACTTACATCACGGTCAGAGAAAAACAAAATTTTGAAGTGTTTCACTTAATACTACTCTACTAGGTATATCATAAAATTAACATACTTTGATGCCTGCTGGTGGGGTCTCACAAATTACAAGACTACTTACTAGTTTAGCCATTTAGAAATCAAAATCATGTTACAGAAATTGCAACACATTCCAGGATGAGAATTTGGAAAATAATTTCTTTATTTCTAAATTATTTTATTTCCATTTATCCAAAGTTCATGCATGTACTAGAAGTTTATTTCATTACAAAACGAAAATTTTAAATCAGATGTGAAGCTATATAATGAATGTAAAGAGACTTATAAAGAGTGTATATGTAATAAGATACGATCTCCAAAATTGAAGTTTCAATAAAGATATTTAATTGTTTACACAAACAATTCCTCGAAACTTAATTTTAAAGCAGAAATTAATTATTTCATGAACATTTAACAACTTAGCCGTAGGATATTGAAAACTAGAATGTTTAATCACAAGTCTCATTTTGAAGCTGAAATAAAAATTACTTCTAATGAAATATTTTAAAATCTAAATGATATTATATTCTCCTTCAAAGTCCTAATCAGTGATACTAATCAGTGCCGAAATTTTAAGGAAAAATTGTTCAAATCCTAGGAAATAAAAGGCTCTCTCATCCGCTTGAACGAAATTTGGTTAATTAATTATATGTTTACAGCA
>BGPR01036507.1:0-15508 GCA_013235015.1 Araneus ventricosus
GTGAACTAATCTTATTTTCGTCTCCGTATTTTACTTTTAATTAATTATAGCTCCCCGAAAGTGAATAAAATAGCAGATGTAAAGAGGAGTTCAGTTTTATCGGCAGACGTGTTGGGCGGAAGAAGTGGTGATATAGGTGCAATTGTTCTGTTCCATTGGAAGGCCTTACGTGAAAGAAACTACAGGGAAATGATTCCCTCAACTCCTGTGTTTGTTGAGTAGGGTGGGATTCTTTAGGGAATTCGATTAAGGAGGAGTTATTCGTAGAGAGTGGAAAGGTCTCTTAAAGTTTGGCTTTCGTAAACAGTGAAAAATAAATTCAGATATTGAATGAGTTAATGTTTAGGAATGTTAAACTAAACCCACGCTTTGCGAAATAAAGTTTTTGTCTGAGTTAGAAAGTTTTAGTTTGCAAAATATTGAGTTCAAACAAATAGGCTGATTTTGCTACGGCTACATTCCAAACTTTCATTGATTAAAAATGACGAGTTTCCAGCACTGGATGATGAGAATACTAATACATGATATCATGGTGAGTTCGGATTAATCAATTGAAAGTGGATCGTTGAGTTCAGTACAATAGAATGAGTTGTGACAAATATCCCCTTTATTGTTTTAAGTCTGAAATATTTCTTTTTGCTTCTTTTTAAAATAATTCCAGATTATTACGAATGAGGCGTATTATACAGTAATTTGTGTAATTTTTCAGATCATTTCAAGGTTTTAATGTGTATCATAAGGGATCCAAGTCACAAAGCGTTAAGAATTAAATCCTAGTAAATAATTGTTTCGTAAAGACGTCCTACAACAACACCTTTCGAGGAATTTATTTACAATTCAGATATATTTCAAATTTCTTTGGATGCAGATGTTGAAGAGAATATGTATCCCTGCCTTCTCTTCCTTTTCTAAAAATCTTTTTTGTTATTAGCAATTAAAGTTAATATTTATCTTTTATCGCATACGCTGTGTTTTCTAATGAAATAAATTTAAATGATTTTTTTAAGAAAAGGCTAGCTGGTGACATGGTTAACTGCACAGCTATGCCTGAATTCTTACAGTTCGCGTGAGCATTTGTTAATTACTGTGCTTCTATGTATTAGATAACTAAAACATAGTCAAAAGACTTAGATTAAAAGTTAAGCTACCCTACATCGTTAAATGGAAATTTTATGAAGTTAATTTGTAAGATTAATAGAATAGGCTTGGAAATATTGAATTCATTTACGAATGAAATGCGCACAGTCAAACAGGATATGCCATACAGAAGTAGTATATTCCCTGTTAACACAAGATATGCTACGACATCTCCACGATGTTGCTACAGTATTCCGAATGCCGAAAAACATCATAAAGATATTGTATGAATATTGTACGGCATCTTGTACTAATAGGGCGTCAACCTGCGGAAGCATACATAAATTCTTCCAACACTATATGATTGCCTGAAAATCGAGTTCAAGGATTTTAGCATCGAGCAATAACTTGTCCAGTTTCCTGCTGGGAAAACAAGACCGACGGCCAAGGAAAGGTTTGATAGAATAGAGTTTGTTATCTGCTGAAAATTAACTTATTTAAGTTTTTCTATAAAGTGAAAATAACCGAGAGTTTTCTATGGTAGTTTTTCTGAAGGTTGAGTTATTGATAGCGTGCTCTAAGAGCTGGCAAGAAGGCTTCTAAGCGTTGAAAGATAGCAGTGGCGAATCTAGGATCTCGTCGGGGGGGGGGCCTGAGGACATAAAATTTTGTATCGTCGTGACATCGTGGCTTATGTAAGTCAAAACACTTTAGCTTTACTCGCCTGACAATAAGAATCAAAAAGAACATTAAAATACTTTCCATAATTTAATAAAAAATGAAATTACTAGCCAAAAAATGTTTTCGACAGCGTTAACTCTACAAGTAAGAGTGGAATGGAAAAAAGTCGAAGTGGTGAAGTGGGGAAATTTTTTAAACCTGTCAAGCCAGAAAGCAATGTTGCCACGTTTTATTTTTACAAAAGAGATTAAGGACAAACAGTTATAGTGATTTGAAAAATATTAAGAGTTTTGGTTTAGCTCTGGGGAGTGCAGCCCCATAGCACCCCCCTGCATTTGTCACTGAAAGATAGGTTAACCCCGTTACATGCAATGATATGCCTGAATCGTGCATCAAAAAACAGAAATTTTGATGTTTAAATCTGTAATTATTTAAGGCAGTAGCAAATAATTTAAAAGACCAAAATCACTTGGAGACTCTTAAGTATGTAAAATGTTCTTCACGTTTACGTAGAGAATTGCTTTGGTTTATATCGAACAGAAATATCAAGCAGTTGAATGTGAACAGTGTACAAAATAATATGACAGACAGGGTCAGACCGCTCATAAGAAAATGTCCAGAAAGTGTACGAAATCATTGTGTTTAATGCCTTCGCAACAAACGTTGGCGCTGTTCTTAATGCACATGCGCATTGATCATAATTATTTGAATAGTTACCAATTTTATAGATTGCCCTAGTGGAGTAGGAAGACAGGTATGGTGGGTGCGGCCCGCACCGGGTACCAGCTCTAAGGGGGTGACAAAAAATTGCCGCTTTTGTATTAATGCGCCTTTTTGTTGCATAAAATAACATTTCAAATGATTTACATGGACTTTAACAATCGCTAATTGCAGCAAATTGCGGTTGAACGATGTGATTCTGTAATGATTTAGTATTAATGTGTGGTGCTGGGGTGTTCTGTCTCATTTCTTTTGAACTGTGCTGGTGCTGAAGTAAACAACCAACCGGTTCAGTGACTCATTGTCTCATCCCTGCAACAAATATCATTTCCCCAAGTCGTTCTGTGCAACAAGATGATATTTTCATTCTATCGAAACCGGAGGAGCAGCTCAAACTCTGTTGCCTGCAATGTATTATTTCTCGTTTTTGTGCCTTTTGTGTTTATGGAATAATGTCTTAAAACAAGTCAACGACGTTCAAAAGTATTTGCAGATTCTTGGAATAAGCTTCTAGAAGATGAGAAGTCTAAAGGTCCTTTTAAAAGACAAAATAAATTACCTTTCTGGTGAAGCACTGAAATTTGCAAAAGACACATGTGAAGAGATGAACATTCCTGTAGTGAAAAGAAGAACTGTTAAAAGGAAGACAATTATACACGGAGAGAAGGCTGCAGACGAGACGCTGACTTTGGACCAAGAACTGATAATGTCTTTGTTAAAGTGCTTTCCCAGATAGCACGTAAGTTTGCAGCAAGTTTGATTTTGACTTGTCATGGCAAAATTTGACGCGTCAAACTTGAATCGAACTTGTAGCAAGTTCGATGTGACAAGTAGCGCCACCTCTTTGCAAATCAAACTTGCTGCAATTTTGCAAAACAAGCTTCCTGCAAAGATAGCACAATAAAGAGATAATTATCTTTGTCTCTGTTTTAAAAAAACATCCGATTTTTAATAGCATCTCCTAGACCGTAATTCTTTTTTATTAATTCAATAAATCAATGATAATTTGTGAAAAAAATAACTTTTTTATAAAAAAATTTTTTGAAACATTTTCCATCTTTTTACTAAATATATCACTCTCACTTTAAAGAAAACTATGTCGCCTTTTTCTTAATGTTGAAATTTTAACGTTTATAAACAAAATTAAATCTAAAAAACAGTCAGTGTTTGTTGAACAATAATAACTAGACATTTTGTCCCATTTTAAAGTAATTACTTTTAACTCTAATTTCATAATTTATTCTACTAGCAAAAAGTAGTTATTAGCGAAAATCGCTCTCTCTTTGACTTTAAATCATATTCTCAACTCAAAAAATTAATGAAATCCAGAAAACAGTTAAAAATAAATCGTATACGAATCGAATCGAACGATGTATTAGCGAAATCTATCTTCTACTCACAGAGTTCAACTGGCTCAATGTAGCGTCTCCGCTTCGGAACCGGGAGGTCGCGAGTTCTATCCCGGGTTGTGTTCGTGTTCTGTTTTTGCTATAATTTGCAATGAGTTTGACACGGCAAACTTGCTGCAAGTTCGTTTCATGGTGTCTTCGGAGCTTTCGTTAACTTGCTGCAAGCTTACTGCAAGCTTGCACTCTTGTCACGACAAATTTGTCGCAAACTTGCTCTCTTGTCATGACAAATTTGTGGCAAGCTTGCTGCAAACTAAAATTGCTATCTGGGTTACCATGTTCCAACAAAAAATCTATACACTTTCCGAAATCATGGTATGTATATCAGATTGGTTTCCAGTCTTAGAGTCCAACAATCTGATCGAAGCCTCGGAAACTGAACTTCCCAAGTTTGTACAAAGGTTGGTTGAAAATTACAATGAGCTTTCTGCAGATGGTATCCTTGCAGAAATTCCACTCCTAAGAAGATTCTAAAGAAATTCTAAATAAGAAGATTTCAATTTAAGAAAATACACACGCAAGTGAATGTGGAAACCTGCGTTCATTTTGTATCATATCGAAATTTAGAAAAATTATAGCAAGCCCAGACAAAAAATATATCCAATTTAGTTGGGGTAAATCTAAGTCTATCATGTGCGGAGAAGAACTTTGTTTGGCATGCTCTTCGTTTATAAGGCTTCTACAATATTTTCTGCACCTTTCTGTTTATCGGAAACAATTTTCAGATTGACACATGATAATGTAAAAAGGACTTTATTACAAATCTGACAAAAAATGCATGCGAAATATCCGTAATTAATTATATAGTGTTGATGTGTTCCTAATCTTCAATCTAATATAGCACTACTATTAATTTTATATTTTTATGTTGGTAGTAATTCATCTACAGTTAATTGAAAGATACATCTAAAGGCAAACAACCTATCGAAATTCTCCTGGATTCTTAATCCAAAAACAATTCACATGCAAAATATTTTTAAAAATATTATTTAGGAATTTGTAAAATAATTCTTTGAACCATCTTTTAATTTATGTATATTATTGACAAACAATTACTCTTTGCTTTAGAACATGTCCTACTAATTTTCGAGTGTGTAGGATTACAGAATGCTATTATTCAAGTTTTTAAATTTGGTTTGGAAATATATTACTACATTTCTATGCCTCACAAATTCTGATTTTGGATTCAAAAATACGAGCGGAAAGAATAATAGTAATTTCTAAAGGCTTTAATAATTAGAAAAAAAATCAAAAATATTTTTCTTAAACTTATATTTTGATTTCAGAATTAGATTTTTCAGAATATGTTTATTTCGCTCAAAATACTCATATGCTGATTTTCATATTCTAAGAAAACTTTCACTTCATATTGCTGTATGTCATTATTTCCTAAAGTAAAATAATTCATCGAGTTTTCAGTTCATGACTGAAAACAGAACAAGTAAAATAAAATTTATATGAATTACGAGAACAACCTCTCTTGCATCGAAAACGTCGTTATCGTATGGATAATAATAGAATTGAATATTACACTGCATTCATTGACTGGTGGAAGATAATAAACTCAAAAGAAACTAAATTTTCCCTCGAGTGATAAATAGATACAAATTAGGAGTGAAAATGTCTGTATTGAATTTTGCTTGGTTTCTTTCCTGATTTTAAAGACGCTTAGGCGAAAAAATGAAAATTTTGTTTTATTCACTGGTCTGTGTAAATGAAAAAATGTTAAAACGAAGTGCATTGAATAAGAAAAAAAGCCGAAAATGAGAAGAGGAAAAGTGATTTTCAAGTTTTCAATCTTCTTTGATATTCAAATTCTGAGGTTGAATAAAAAACAAATATATTTCAAAAGATTTAAAAAATACTTTATTCAAGTAGAATGATATTCCATGCCGGTTAACCAGGAAAGGTAGAAAAGATTAAAACTATTGATGTAGTAAAAAAAAAAAATGAAAATGAAATATGAAAAAAAATATTTTTCATTAGTCTGAAAATTATTTTTGCTTTTTTTTGGTTTAGCAACACCATGTTTATAAGATGAGTTTTGACAACTTCTATATCTACATGAATTATTTTCTGGCATGAGTTTTTGTGTAGAAAGAAAAAAAATCTAAGCATTATCCAAGAAAGAAATTAAGGATATGTATGTGTTTTTGAATTTCACTTTTTATTTAATCAGAATAAAGTAAGATATCTTTTTATTTTACATTCAATCAGGAGATAAAATAAAGCCAATTGCATTTAAATAAAAGCAGTGAAAGCACTAGTTTTAATCTGATACTTTAATTTAAAACAGCAAAGGATTTTAATACAGATCAAATACATCGTTCTGTGGTATTCATACCATGTTTAATTAATTATAAAATATGATTTTTAATAAATTAATGGTAAGAAATGGCAAATCATAAATTGTTATCAGAAATTCATTTTGTTATTTCCATTATGAAGGAATTAACTTTGAAGAAACTTTTAGTTAGAGGCAAAGAGAAAAAAACTAATAATGAGGCCAATTGAGAACTCAAATAAAATTTGGAATTACGTATGGAAAAAATTATTAATATGGTTGGTTAAATTCTTATCAGCATGGACCAAAAGAAACATTGCTAGTTAAAAACATGGAAGGCCTCATAATTATTCCAATGTAAAATAGGAGTATAATAGGCGCACTGAATTCACAGAATTGAGCACTGGAATCCATTTTGTAGAAGCATTACCGCTTTTCAGTCAACAATATTTCTTTATTTTGTTATCAAAAATAAGAAAAAAACTTTTAAACAAGAATTTTTCAAAACTTTCTTCAGTGTAGACCGTTGGACCTAGAAACACTAAATTTGGCACGTTCTTACGTCGTCGGTAGTCGGATCTCTTTAAGAAAGGTTTTTCAAAATTTTAATTAGATTTAATTAAAATATATATAAAATGCTAGTGTTTTTCCACAAGAACCTCGGAATGTATTATTACATCAAAAATATTCTTATTACATTTAAAATCTGAAAACATTAGACTTTTGGTAATGCCAATTTTATGGCCATGCAATTCTTTATTTTAATTTTAATAAATTTTTGACAATATTCTTAAGTATATTTTACAGCTATGCTTTTCATTGATTCATTTTTATGTAATTAACAGTAAGCCTTAAAAATGATCATATTAGGATATTTTGGACTTAGAGGATCGAATCTCCTTTTTTTGTCTTTTGTTGTTTTGTTTTGCAACGTATATTTTTAGAAACATTTCGTCCGTCCTAAAGATTTTTAATTTTTTTAAAAATCAGATCAACCCGCCATTGTATTGGTGATCTCAGGACAACTATTCCTTCGCCTCCACACAAAAAAGAAAATGGAATTGTGAATCATGCCTCCAAAAAATGCGCTTCCTTTGATAAATCTTCAGCTGCGAAAAGAATACAAATCAAAACATCTAACGTGGAAAAATAAAACATAATTAATCGGACAGATGCTGAAATGAAGACAGATCAAAGACAGCGAGAAACTGGGACGAGTCAGGTTGCAGATAAATCTTAAAAGGATGAAGAATGAAGACAGTGGGAAAATGTAGAATAGCTGAAGAGCAGATTTGATGTCATTGCTGAAAGACAGGCTGATGGAAGACTAAACTAAAGTAGAACATAATATAATGTCGTATTGACATTAATTTTATCTCAAGTCAATAATTTGGATTATATTCGAGCATTCAAAGGACTTCCTTATATGTCTTGATGGTAGCAACAGCTGTCACTGGATATGAGGGGTGGTGTAGTCCGAAGGTTCAGGAGGGCAGGACCCGTAGCGAAATGTGGGTATTTTCGCGCTCCCTGTTTGCTGGGCGAATGACATTTCTGGAATGTGAGTGAAGGAAAGCACGGAGAAAGTGAAGAATAAGATAATCGTCGTTTTTTGGTGGTGGGATTTTGGAGTGCAAAGACGAAAACGGGAGATGAAGAGGGGGGATCTGCAGTATGTGACAATAATATAAGAAGAGACGCTCTTGTTACCAAGGCAAGCGCGTAAAACTCTTCCGAGGTGGCAAAAGTGATCAGAAAAAGATTATCCTTGTGAGGGGACGATTTGATCCATATTGAAAATACTGCAGCAGTGAGAGGAGCCTTAATGGACTTTATTCTTTTTTGAAGCTGTAAAGTTGTTTCGGAAGTGATCCAGGCGTTCAGACCCACCGTAAAAGACTCTTTCGACAATGTTCCCTCGGCTGAAGTTTGTGATATTCAACCAATACCAACCTTGAGTTTAGCTGGAGGCTAACTAAGAGACAACCCCGCGGGTGACCAACATATTCGAGCTACGACTATACGTTTGATATGGACAGCAGAGTCTAGAATCAACCCAAAGATAAGTGTTTTTTTTCATTTGATCGGAAAATGGTGCTTTTTGAGTAATTATCCAGAAAACTCTCTTTGACTGGACCGTTATGATGATGTAGAACTATCAATGAATTTTGAAATTCTTTATAATTTGAATATATTCTTAAGGGTTGTTTCTAAAAATGAATAATATTAACGACAATCTTTTGTTTTCAACTTTAAACTTGTAAGTGTTGTGCCCCATGGTATCCAAATTTTGTGTACTTAAGGCGCCCCAGTCCGGGTATCAATAGGCATAGCCAACTGTATTAATTACATATTTTAATCCAGATAAGAAATGTTCAAACAAATTAAGATCTTATGTTCTAACTCATGTGTGTTCATTTCATGTGTATGTATCTCTTAGTTATAACTGTCGGGAGTAAAAAGAGCCTGGTTAAATTTCGAATGAACATTAATATTGTGTGTGGTGTTCGGTTTGGTGGTTTTGGCGGTCACTGTTATCCACTAAAAATAAATTCAAATTTATTCAGCACCACAATAGTAGTTCCGGCTGAAAGAAGAAGATAGGAGAAGTCGTAGTTTTTTAGTTGTTATTTGTAATTTCTACCATATACTTTTTGTGTGTATTTTTTATTTTAATTAAATTATTTTTAAGACATCACATTTAAATTCAGTAATATCTTGCTCATTTTAATTAGCAACGTCTAAATTTTATTAAAAAAATAATTTGAAGGAAATTTTTTTTGAATTTTTTTCCTTCAGCATTTGATGTGAATTTTCTTTTCCATTTTCACCTTATCTATGTGTCTGTTGGAATGTTCTCCTGGAATTTCAACCTGCCCTTTAAAACTAAAAGGTTGAGTCTGCTGTCCTGGGTATTGAATGAATGAAAGGAGAAACTCTTGCGCCATGAATATTACGCAATGGAGGATGAATGCTTATAGCTATTATTGCAGTTGCACTTATGAATCTAAAACATCGTGTGTCAAGTATTTCGATTCAATAGATGTCAAGTATTTGTTCAATTTGCGGGGAATCATCTGATATTTGCCTCAGGAACAGAAACGCGATTTGCTTCTGCTTTTACAACCCCTACAGCCTTTAAAAATTTTATTTGTATGCAAGATTTGAAAGTTTTAA
The DNA here is from genome assembly GCA_013235015.1 of Araneus ventricosus. Classification (NCBI taxonomy): domain Eukaryota; kingdom Metazoa; phylum Arthropoda; class Arachnida; order Araneae; family Araneidae; genus Araneus; species Araneus ventricosus. The sequence continues at coordinate 9,349 of BGPR01036507.1, forward strand.
TTCAGCAGGGAGATATTCCAAGGAGATTTATGTTTCGGGGGAAGTTAGTGAAAATATTTGTAGATAAAGAATCGGAGAGGCATATGAAAAAAATTGGATCCGAGCAGCCCCGGGTTTTCAGACAGCTAAATTATAAATTGTATTTGGAAGTCTTTATTACTCTATAAAACATTAAATGAACATAATCATACAAGCTGCACTAATAATGACAAATGTTTATTTTTATCGTTATATTTTTTCATTTATATTTAATATATTCTATGAAATAATAATTGCTTGTTAAAAGCTTTATTGTTTTTAAAATAAATTAATCTCTGCACATTAAGTCATCTTAAATACACGCTGAATCAAGGAAATGTTATTTAAAAATTATCGAATTGTTCTGAGTATTGGAAAAGTCCATAAAAAGAATATTTTACTGGCGAGAAATAGGAACATATTAAATTTTCAAAAAAAAAAAATGTGACGCAGATAAAATTGCTGGAAAAAGCATAAAAATCAGTAAATAAAAAGAAATCACGTTAGAATTAAATTCCAGTACAAAGAATTTGAGCCCTTAAGATAAATTTTCTGCATTTAGTTTTGTAAAAATATTGAACTAGAGTCAACTTTTTCTTATTGTCGCGCATCAAAATAATTTTTACTAGGAAACTTCGAAGAATATATATTTATATATAGAAAAAAGAGTTCCTGTGCATAAATATTTAATAACAGAAATTAAAAATGAGTTTAAATTTATAGAACATTGTTGTCGTGATCTTCTAGATTAATTTTATCCTCTTTAGCAGTAATGATATAATTGAAACAAAGAAAATTTTGCGAGAAAGAATCTGAGAAATTCGCACCTTCGCATTCATATTTTCAATACACATAAAAGTTTATACATCTCACTTTTTTGTATAATTTCATAATTATATGTATATAAAGCCATAGAATAATTTATAGAGAAATACATTTAATTTAGATTTAAGTTATTTAAACATAACACCTAAAGAACATAAAAGTGGATGAGAGTGGATGAGTCTATTTTAAAATGTGATCAAATCGCGATATTCATAAACTATAAGAGAGAAATAAGACTTCGACGTATTCATCATAAGTTGAATTTTTATCTATTTTTAATCATTGGAGGTAAATTAATTTAGTTACTGTTCTTTTAGTAGAGAAATAAGATATGAAAGGCCATGTGTTACAGTACTACAGTACAGAAATGAATTTGTTTTTTAAAAACTTGCTGATATTCATCTGAAGGAAATTTGCAGTAAAGGGCAAAAATGCAAAATAATATCACAGCTGCAAACATTTTAAAGGAGGAAAATGCGGACTAAACTCCTTATAAAAAGGAGAATAAAGCTTTCTTACAGATTAGGGTGAAAAAATTAAGTATCTTTTTCTCACAGAAAGCTTTTTTTTCCCTTACAGTACGCATAAAGTGAAAATAATAAATACGTGAAACAAGCAGAAACCTCATTAAAGGCAATGTAGTAATTTTGTATAAACAATTATACGTGCATTGAGATACGTGCGTTGACTAAAAAAATGAAGTGTTAATTGTTTGAACATATTCGTACTGTTTTCAATCCGAAAGGAAAATCTGAAAATGATAAACAATAATAAAATAGTTTATATGAATCTGAAAAGAAAAGTGGTGAATCATATCAGCTATAGAAGAGTTATTCATGTAAAATATATTAACCCTATGAGCCCTATCTCGCCCCAAACCGCCCATACGACAGAAGCCAGACTCAGGCGGTTTCGGGCTCATGGGTGAATTTTTTAGGAAAAATGTAGTTCCTTTCTTTGTTGACAATTGATCGGGCAATAGGTGTCGACCTCCTGGAATTTCTGTAATGAACGTGACGATTCCATTCTGTTTTTGTGAGCGAAAATTCACTCCAGGTTTTGAGGCAATGGAATTTTCACTCTAGCCGGGTTCAGAGAGTTAATGGACTAGTTATTCAATAAAAGTACAGTGGTGGCTAAAAATGTGGATACATTGTGAAATGTTAGTGTCTTTGAAATTTGAATATATATAATTTATTGCTTTGCTTAATGTAGAACATTTTTTATAAGCATTGAACGTTGAAAAATATTTCAAAAGGTGTCCATAATTTTGACCACCTTTATAAATGGCCACCGTTCTGAAGTATTATGAATACTTAGAAGTATAAAACCTAAAATGTCATAATAATTAGTGGAGCCGTTTTAAATAAGAAAAAAGTATTTCTTAACATTTCTCATGTCGTTACAATTAAATCATCTTCCGTTTCCCTGAATTTACATAATCTCTTTTCTTTAAGAGCAAATATGTCATATTTTTCTTCATTTTGATGAGGAGTAAAATTTATATTCATGCGTTACATATATAAACATTTTTGAAATTTTCTGCTCAATAAATTTTACAATGAATCTCTGTTCTCAAAAATAATTTTTACAAAAATGTAAGGTGCTCTGAATCTGAGAGCATAAGCTTCGTTCTCAAGGAAATGAAGTTTTATTTGTTCGCTCTTATTAATTTTTCAACAATCGGATTCTAATAAGATGTACCTAGTTTCAAGAAGAAATCTTTAGCAGTATAAATATGTTATATCTTCTTCATTATTTAACGATTTTTTAGAACTGTTTCCACTCGGTTATTAAATTAGATCTCAAAATGCATATAGAAGAAGTAAGTGCTTTTACAAGAAAAAGACATACACCTGTACAATTGTGTACTTTTTTAAAAAATCTCAAATATTGGATCTTTATTTTATAAATATTTTACAAGTCTTCTTAGCATAAATCTTAAATTTATTCTTGTTTAGTCAATTTAATTCACGATTTTCGATAATGTCACAAATTTAAGTGTTTATACATATATTTTTTTACATATAAAAAAGAGCTGAATCTCGAACATCGTAATTTTCCAAATATTGCACAATATTTATTATTTAACAAATTTCATCATAGGAAATTACAAGAGAAGTTGAACACAAGAAGAAATTTGCAAGAAAAGTTCTGAGGTCGATCACATTATTACCTAGATTTTTCTAACAATACAATGTCCATAATTATTTCAAACTTTTTAATTTTGTCCCAGTACGAAATTTACGTAGTGAATGTCTTAATTGAAATTTTAAGCAAACAGTAATTGACTTTAAAAAAAATAATTGACTTTTATCAGTAGAACGGGTAAGAAAAGAAGAAATTGCATCAGAGAGAGAAACAACTGTTTCCAGTTAAACCTGAAATCTGCTAAATGCAGTTTTTATTTGCAAAAATGCACAAAATGTACCTTTTTGCAGTATTGATTTGTATGATTGATGATTAAACTTTTAAACAAAACGTGAATTCTGATATCAGCGACGCATTTAATGAATGAGTTTTGAGACTAAACATATATATACACTTCTGACTTGCAACCATAATCTTTCACCCTTCATCGGTATCAGGTGCGTAACTATGTTCAAACGCGAATATCATAAACCAGATTCGTCAAACGACATGTCTTTAGTTCTGTCTTTCTTGATTAGTATGAGGTAAACAAGATTAAGCACTCAAACATTATCAATATTCACAGAATTTTTCTCAAACTATCAAACATTACTTTGGTTTCCAAATAACTTCTATAAGGAAAAAGATTTAAAAAGATTCAGAAACTACTACCATGTTTTATTATTTCTGTAATTCATACAGCAACTGATAATTTAAAAGAATCCGTGTGTTGCTAAGTTAACGCAATATTATCTTGCATATTGGACGATAATATTTACATTAATCAATTAGAATAAAAATCTACTCAAATGAAAATATAGGATGCTCAGGGAGATCGTTTACAAACTTTAATTGAAGGTCGTACATATGAAAACAAGAATTTTTTCAATAAAAGATGAAGGTTTAAATGCAAGAAGGCCGCTGCAGGGGGATCTTTGTCAATCAATTAAGTAGGAGAAAAGTATACACCAGATGAAATGCATAACACAGATTGAATGGAATGCAAACTTACAATAGCACAACAACACAATTTCCTGAAAAGCAACAATAAAGATGCATGCAGCATGATAGATAAGATAATGGAAAGTAGAATACTGTATCAACAACAAACCTTTGGAGTAACTAAAATAAGTGTTCAAAGGCCTTGACGTTTGAATGATACATGTTTCGCATATTATAATTCATACAACTGGGGTTTTTTATGCTGTAGTGAATTTTTATTCCACTGAGTCTATATTGCCAATTTTATCTTAAATCGCTGACAAAGAGTCTCCTGCAGCAGATTCTCTTTGAGTTTCTGACCCCATGTTTTTTCGCAAAAATGAAATTTTTCTATACACCTGATGAACCCTTAAAGTTTGTAAACGGTTTTTTTGAACATCCTAAACACTAACCTGAATGCTAACTCCCTTATGGAATGACTTATAGCTTGAACTGTCAATGCATGCCGTCCATTCCCTTCCTATACCACCTGTTTATTTAAACACCAGGTAATGTTCGATGCCGCTTTATGATACACCCGACAAGGTTACTCAATGATGCCTATATATAATATGTTAATATATCAGTATCGGCAGCTATACACCGTACTCCCATTTGCAGATACGTGAATTAAACATTTACTTAACTGACAGGTACTGCGAAGGAAAATGGGATTTCAAAATGCTTATTAATAAGATAATTTAGACGAGAGCTTCTAAAACATATTTGTGAGATCCTTTGTAAATTTTTCTTCTGTAAATTTCTCTTTTCTACACATTGGATTACTTATCACCATCTGCATTCTTAAGTAATTAATAACAGAATTTTATTTAAAATTATCAAAACTTTCTATTATTGTAGTGGGAATTATAAAATATAATTTTATGAAAAAATCTTGAGGTAAAAGGAAAAAATAAAACCCAAAAAGTGCGAGGCGGTGATATGATTACCCTAGATAAATTTTAATTTTAACCACATTCATGATATATTTAACTTTTAATAAATTCAAAAAAATGTCAGTCTTATCTTATTCATTATGGATTAATTTTCTCAACGAAGATTTTAACGTGTCCAGCATTTTGATTTTTGCTGTGATTTTCAGATTTTTGATTTAAAAAATACAATGATTTCTTATATTATAGAACATTAATAAAAAAACATTTAAAAACTTTTTAGATGTATCATTTCCTTCTTATTAGTCTTTAATATATTTTATGATTCTTTATTATGATTATTATGGAATCTTCTAAATTATTTATCAGAATTCGTTACCAGATCACGCTTGACCAATGTAAATAAAGCTAATTTGAGATAAAAGGATTAATTCATAATTAAGTTTTGAAAATAGTTACATACTGTATTTTCATCTGGAACACACAACCGAATTTCAAAATTTTGTCAAGCATGAAAGTAAATGATTATACTTTAATCTTTAGAAGCAGAAAAGAAGCATGAAGATATGTAAAAAGAGAATACAAGCCTGGAAATTTAATAATTACTTACATCACGGTCAGAGAAAAACAAAAGTTCGAAGTGTTTCACTTAATACTACTCTACTAGGTATATCATAAAATTAACATACTTTGATGCCTGCTGGTGGGGTCTCACAAATTACAAGACTACTTACTAGTTTAGCCATTTAGAAATCAAAATTATGTTACAGAAAATACAACACATTCCAGGATGAGAATTCGGAAAATAATTTCTTTATTTCTAAATTATTTTATTTCCATTTATCCAAAGTTCATGCATGTACTAGAAGTTCTTTTCATTACAAAACGAAAATTTTAAATCAGATTTGAAGCTATATAATGAATGTAAAGAGGCTTATAAAGAGTGTATATGTAATAAGATACGATCTCCAAAATTGAAGTTTCAATAAAGATATTTAATTGTTTACACAAACAATTCCTCGAAACTTAATTTTAAAGCAGAAATTAATTATTTCATGAACATTTAACAACTTAGCCGTAGGATATTGAAAACTAGAATGTTTAATCACAAGTCTCATTTTGAAGCTGAAATAAAAATTACTTCTAATGAAATATTTTAAAATCTAAATGATATTATATTCTCCTTCAAAGTCCTAATCAGTGATACTAATCAGTGCCGAAATTTTAAGGAAAAATTGTTCAAATCCTAGGAAATAAAAGGCTCTCTCATCCGCTTGAACGAAATTTGGTTAATTAATTATATGTTTACAGCA
>BGPR01036508.1:4364-15508 GCA_013235015.1 Araneus ventricosus
TGAAGATTTATTTGTTTTAAGACGTGAACTTTCTAATGTTCTTCTGTTTTTAAACTATCCTTACTTAATAATCATTACAGTCAGAAAAACTATAGTTAGTCCAGCTAATTATATGTTTACTAAGGATTCAAACCTCGTCAAACAATAAGGATATACTACAATAATTGCGTGGTTCTATTTGGTTTTTTATAACCTCTGCACTCGGGGTAAAACCGGGTACTACAAGTGGCGCAAGACCGGACCAGACAGTATTGATGATTCTTCCGCTGAAGACGATAAAAACGCATCAGACGTTAATTGTTTATATTTTAATTATGCATTTTCTGATTTAAATAAATGCGAAGGGTGGGCCCAATGTAGAAACTATCTTAGATGGGCACACGAAAGTTGCAGTGGCGCGAAGAAAGAAGACAATTGCTTTATATGTTAATTTTGTAACTAATATTCTTAAATTGTGGGATAAAATATAAATGTCTGCTACCAGTGGCGAATCCAAGATTTGGGTCGGGGGGAGGGGGCCTGAGGTCATAAAAATTTTGTATCGTCATGACGGATCTCAAACCTCATGGCTTATGTAAACCAAAGCACTTTAACTTTACAGACTTTACTCACCTCATAATTAGAATAATAAAAAAAAAACATTACAATACTTTCGAGAATTTAATAAAAAATGCAATGAAGTAACTAGCCAAAAAATGTCTTCGACCGCACCAACGCTACAAGTACAAGTGGAATGACTACAAAAGTAGGAAAATTTTCGAGCCTGTCAAGCCAGAAAGCAATGTTGTCACGTTTTTATTATTTTTTTTAAAAAGGGAAATTAAGAACAAACAATTGTAGTGATTTTAAATAAAATAAAGATTTCTGGCTTAGCTCTGGGGGGACGCAGCCCGATAGCCCCGCCCCCCTGGATTCGCCACTGTCTGCTACTTTTCAACTAAAAATAAAGTTTTCCTAATTTCCCATGAAGTTAAGGTATCCGACTGTGTTCGGAGATATTTTTTGGAAAAATAACTTATATATATATATATATTTTATGTTATTTTACAACTGCATATGCTTTAAAACTATGAAAATATTGTAAAATTAAGCTTTCAAAATAATATTTTTAAAAAAAATGAGAAATTTGAAGAAAAATGACTAAAATATTTGTCTTACGCTAACAGCCATGGACAAAATCATATTCTAAATATACATAAATCCTTGTAGGAGTACATTTTTATGATATTTCTCTGTGTGTATGCTCTAAAATCTTTCTCGTACTTCAAAATAATTTTGAGATATAGCTGAACATAGTTACTAAACTGGTAATTTTTCATAAAAAATGCTTTTTGTTTATATTTAAACACTTAAAAATATTACTTGATTTTAAAATTGACCTTAGTTTTTAGAGGAAAACATCAAGCATATTACAGAAAACAATCTCAGAAAATTTCATATAAATACTTGAATAACGTTTTGAGAAATCATTGCTACGGTCGACAGTTTTCCTCAAAAATATCATTTCCCAGAAAACACATTTAAAGTTTTCATGCAACATGAAATAACGCTTGCAGTTCGGTAATAAAACAGCTGTAACTTCAATTGTAATTCACGTAGAGTAAAAAGTGAGACAGTTTTAGAAAGCTGATTAAAAAGGCTACAAAATTAAGACATATTTTTTTTTTTATAATTCATCAAAAACGACGATTTTAAACCAGTCGGATACCTTAACACGCATACCCGGTTTTACCTCACTAGTGGGATAAAACGGGCTGGTTTGATGTTTTTATAAAAATCATTTATAAAAAAAAATAATGAAACTATGACTTTTCAGGAATGATATATTGTACTCCATTAAACAATGAATATTTTAATAGAATTTGTCAACTCTATGTCGAATAGCTTAGCTCCAACAGGCCTTCGAGTCACGGCTACACGGTTTTTCTCTACTTTCCCCTACACTGTAAAAAATATCCGTTTTTTTCCCGGACTTTTTCCGTATATTTGACGGTTTAAAGCTGTTTTGTTGACAAAACGGTTTTTCACCGTTTTCCGCTCCAGCCATAAACGGTTTAAAACCGTCAGTTCAAATTCTATTTTTCGTCATACGGTATTGTTTCCCGTACGATAACTTTCCCTTTTCTTAAATGTAATTTTATTGCATTCATTTCCATCCATCTCCGCTATTGTTTACGCATGTTGCAGTAACCTGTTGTCACTCATGAAAGCTAACCTTAAAACACGTGTTCTGGCAATAGTTGATATTTACACCACTAAGTGGCGCCACTAGAGCTATAGTGACTTTAAAACTCAAATAGATTATTTTTACTTCATTTTATGAAGTCTCCGGTGGTCTAGTTGTTAGAGCGACTGCATTTTTTTTCTATGAACGCGGTTTCGATCCCCGGCTCGGAGGTGTTAGAAGTTTTTTCACCATCTTGCATCGAAATCGTCCAAGTAAGTTCAGTTAAAAATTATATTAATTAAACTAATTGAAATTAATAATCAAGCTTTGATTAAAAAATATTCCTAATTGATAATATACATCAGCACATTTCAACTCAACTCGAACAGAAGGAGAAAAACAACTCAACTCAGTCGATGACGTCACTTACTTCGATGACTTGATTTCATACGGTAAAAAACCGTTGTGACTACGGATTTACTTCGTAACTTTTACGGGAAAAACTTGTTCCTGTATGGTAAAAAACCGTTGTGCCTACGGATTTACTTCGTAACTTTTACGGTTTTGCACAACCAACCCAGCTGCCAGTTTAAAACCGTAAATTTTACGGGATTTTTTTTACAGTGTATGTATTATTCACTTTTAAAATATTTTATTTCCATTTTGGAAGCATTTTCCCAAAGCAGCAGGGAAATCATGTTACTGCACATATGTATAAAGAGACTTCTGTTATCCGCCTATTCGATTAATACATACACGATTAATACATCCGTCACAGCCCTTGTCCGGACGATGACGATTAACCGAAGTTTTACTGCATTGCGAAAATTTGTGAATATTTTGAAAGGTTTCGGACACAAATAATCTCAAGTTTATATGGATAGAAGACAAGCTTCACCGACAACATGCTCTGACCGATTAAGACACAAAAATGTGCGCAAACCAGCGGGAGTGGCCTCCCCGAAACTTTCTCGCATACGACCAGTAATGTGGGGTGGGTAAACACCCAGTGGGTAGGTAAATATTCTTAGGTATTTACCCAAGGCCTGGTTATTTTGAGAAAAAAAAATATGAATGGTGATTTACAATGAAACATTAATTTCCAAAAACTTAATATTTTGCAAAAAAAAACTGCGTATGTTCTCAATTTTTACGCGCGCTGAGGTACCACAACTTTATTTAACGTTTTTGAGTACGAAATCGTATTACAGATACCACGCAAGATTTCACCATACCTTCCATCTGGAGAATGTCAGAACGAAGTTTCAATTCGGGTTGCCATAATTTCCGAAGCGCGTGTTGGTGGCTCGCTACAATTTCCTTCGTAGACCGCCAAGGTCAAACGCCAACCATACTAACTTGAGTCAAGTAAGCGAAACGCTCGCCAACACACAGTCGTATTGTGCATTTTGAACTAAATATGCAATTTGAACACCTGTTATTTAACCGATTGAGATGAAAATTGGGCACAGATCTATAATTAATGTTAGCATTCGTGACATCAAGTTTTATTTATCCAAACCAAAGTTCTTATGAGATACAAGTATGCGATTATACAGACCGACAGACAGTCACCCTTTGACAGATTTGGCCCAAAATTTTATACGGACCTACATTCATGACGATAAAACTGTGTACCAAATATGAACCATCTAGCTATTCAAGTTTTTGAGTTATAGTGTTCACATGACCTCGGACATACAGATATACAGACTTCCCGTTGTCGGATTTTGTCCAAAATTTGATAGAAACCTACAAATTATGTTTAAAGATCACATACCAAATTTCGTCCCCGTAGCTCTAATAGTTTTCGAGTTATCGTGTTCACAGATAGACATAATTCCAAAATTGTGTTTTTCGGACTCAGGGAGGTCTAAAACGTGGAGATTCGTCAAAATCTCGAGTTCGAATTTTTTGACGATTACAATACTTTCTCTTTGTATACTTCGTGTACGAGAAAGTAAAAATTAAGGGAAGATTAAAAATATTTACTTTCACAGCGCTCTAAACGCCTTGGAGACTAAGCTACACTAACTGCACGGTCGCTGGGGCTTCACGTGACAGCCTGGCCTTGACTTGAATCAGTCTAATTATTCCAGTCAAACTCAAATTTGTTTGGATAATTCTCCTTCCATTCAAATGATGTCAAAATCGAATTAGTCTGAATTATTTGATAACTCTGTAATTTGTCCAGTAGATAACCTATACTTCATTTGAAAAACAATAAACTCTAATTAATCCAAATAATTGCTCGTTAGTATAATCATTTGACTTGTAAGAAAAGTTTCAGACTCTAATAATTCTGCATAATCGAAGTTTTCTGTGGAAGCGTCGAATAAAGCAGGAATTATCTAAATCTATTATTAAAAAAATGGTGAAAAGTAAATATTTTAATAAAAATTTTTAAATACGTCTTCGAAACATCAGGTATCGGTTCTAGCACTCAGTGTATTTAATTAAAGAATTAAACCAGCGGGAGTGGTCTCCCCTAAACTTTCTCGTATACTCCTAACACATGTAGAGAAAACTAGAATAATAAAAGACGTCAAATAAACTTCCGTCGCAAGATTTCCAAAGTTGGAACCACGCGTGGTTTGAAGGATCAAAACAAATTCAAATCCTCTGCTCATTCTTTTGCGCTACAGGACCTGGCGAAACTCCCTAAATGTTTGCTTCCTTACAAAATCACTCCAGAATTTGTTTTTGGCAAACTGCCAAGTTTCGGAGCGTCCCTTCCTTGCACAGGCATTGCCATTAGTAGGCATGCGCAGGGAGTTAGTTTCAAAACTGAACAAGTATGTGATTATACAGACCGACAGACAGTCAACCCTTTGACGGATTTGGCCCAACATTTTATACGGACCTACATTCATGACGATAAAACTGTGTATAAAATTTTATCCATCTGGCTTTTCAAGTTTTTGAGTTATAGCGTTCGCATGACCCCGAACATACAGACAGACAGACTTTCCGTTGACGGATTTTGTCCAAAATTTGATAGAAACCTACAAATTATGTTTAAAGACCACATACCAAATTTCATCCCCGTAGCTCTAATAGTTTTCGAGTTATCGTGTTCACAGACACACACACAGACAGACATAATTCCAAAATAGTGTTTTTCGGACTCAGGGAGGTCTAAAACGTGGAGATTCGTCAAAATCTCGAGTTCGAATTTTTTGACGATTACAATACTTTCTCTTTGTATACTTCGTATACGAGAAAGTAAAAATGGTGAAAAGTAAATATTTTAGTAATATTTTTAAATACGTCTTCAAAACATCAGGTATCGGTTCTAGCACTCTGTGTATTTAATTAAAGAATTAAAAAATGCACATACTGCTTTAACTTAAATAGGGCAGGAATTCTTTATTTTAAAACTAAATACGCAATATAATTTATATTCAAATTGCTATAAACGATTTTTTTCTTAAATAGGAGTTAAAGGGAATCTTAATTTTTGTTGAGCCGTGTATATTAATCAGTTCACGGAAAACGACAATTAAGCCCTGAGGAAATAAAAGTTTACCTTAAAAAATAAAATAAAGTTGAAAAAATCGAGGTTATATCCATTAAAGTAGCATTGAGTTTGATCCTTCCAAAAAAAAGTTTTACCTAGACTTTTTTTATTTTCTTTTTTCGTTCCAATCTATTTGCTTAGTCATCTTAATCCTTTTGCATTTTCTTACTAATTTTTTCAAGTAGTTTTTAAAGCTTATTCTTCAACAAAGGAATTTTTTTAATCAAAATATTCTTAGGATAAAAAAGTTTGATTTGCAGTTCTCCTTTTATTATTTTTAGAAAAACAGACTGTTTAAGAAAAAAAGTGTTTAAAGGAAAGATTTTAATCAAAGGTTCAAGAAAAAGAGGTTTTAATTACAATATTTTCAAAAAAAGAATTTAACTTAACAGTTAATAGAGATCTAAGATAATATTACCATTTCGTCTAGAAATAATATTATCAATTCGGAGCTCTAAAGATATAAATTTTAAGAGCTAAGGTTGAAAATACGGGCTTACATATTAAAAAAATATTTACTTTACTTATTAAAAAATGTGTGCAGCATGGAATTAAAAATTAGTTATGCATGAAACTTCTTATAGACGAGTTTTCTGCTTTGTTTTCTTCCATTAAAAACCTTTACTTTATTTGTATGGCTTTTGGACTTCCGCTTTGAAGATTCCATTGACTTAGCATTATTAAGGAATTACGTTGTCAACGCATTTTAATGTAAATAAACAAAACAGAAATCTCGTCCATAATGCTGCATTAATTTTTAAGAGAAAGTATTGTAATCGTCAAAAAATTAGAACTCGAGATTTTGACGTAACTCCACGTTTTAGAACTCCCCGAGTCCGAAAAACACAATTTTAGAATTATATCTGTCTGTGAATACGATAACTCAAAAACTATTAGAGATACAGAGATGAAAATTGGTCTGTGATCTTTACACATGATTTGTAGGTTTCTATCAAATTTTGGACAAAATCCGTCTACGGGAAGTTTGTCTGTCCACGTTCATGGGAACACTATAACTCAAAAACTTGAATAGCTAGATGGATAAAATTTGGGTTGATTGTCTGTCGGTCTGTATAATCGCATATTTTCAATCGCAATAACTTCTTAACAAAATTACTTAGATAAATGAAATTTGGTATGTGGCCTTCTTACCATAATTGTAGATTTGTGTCCAATTTTTGTGTCAATCGATTAAAAAAAGGCGTTCAACCATGAGTATTTTTCTAATCCGATTCTCCATGCGCATGAGTATTGGTAGTAATCTCTGTGCACGCCGGAGCTATTGCGCGAATTACGTCACTTTGTCATTGAGCCGGCAAGAGCAGTGTGTTAGATGCGTTTTATCCGGTACGCATCTCTTTGAATTTGATCCTTTACCTAAATATTTCACATTCGCTATAATCTACAATGAAAAACCTTTTGATAGTCATTGGATTCTGGGTTACAGTAGGTTCGAATTTTTTTATCCACGCAGGGGGAGGGGAAACAGCACCTTTTTGGGGAAGTATACGAGAAAGTTTAGGGGAGACCACTCCCGCTGGTTTTAAAATGCTATGATCTGAATTCTTCGACATAATCTACAACGATTTATGTGTAGATGGAATTTTGTCATCGATTTTTCGCTCACTTCTTGTTGCCCCAAAGTTTAGAGATTTTGTACACTTGTGTATTCTCGAGGACAATACAATATTTTAATATTTCCAGAACTTAATTATCAGTTAACAAACAAACTTTATTAAATTCTGATTCCATACTAGTGGCGCTGCCTGGTAGTAAATTTGTGAAAAAAGTGATTTCAAGATTCCATACATTTTACTTTCTCGTATACGAAGTATACAAAGAGAAAGTATTGTAATCGTCAAAAAATTCGAACTCGACATTTTCACGAATCTCCGCGTTTTAGACCTCCCTGAGTCCGAAAAACACAATTTTGGAATTATGTCTGTCTGTGTGTGTGTCTGTCTGTGAACATGATAACTCGAAAACTATTAGAGCTACGGGGATGAAATTTGGTATGTCGTCTTTAAACATAATTTGTAGGTTTCTATCAAATTTTGGACAAAATCCGTCAACGGGAAGTTTGTCTGCACGAAGTCATGCGAACACTATAACTCCAAAACTTGAATAGCTAGACGGATAAAATTTGGTACACAGTTTTATCGTCATGAATGTAGGTCCGTATAAAATTATGGGGAAATCCGTCAACGGGCTGACTGTCTGTATAATCGTATACTTATTCACTTTTGAAACGAACTCCATGCGCGCGGAAGGATTACGCCACTTTGTCCTTGAGACGGTAAGAGTGGAAAATCGGTTCGCATTTAATCGCTACGCAGCTCTTTGAATTTGATTCTTTACTTAAATATTTTACAATAACTATAATCTACAATGAAAAACCTTCCGATAGTCATTGGATTCTGGGTTACAGTAGGTTCGAATTTTTTTATCCACGCGGGGGGAAGGGAAACAGCACCTTTTTGTAAAATATACGAGAAAGTTTAGGGGAGACCACTCCCGCTGGTTATAATAAAGAATTAATATTAAAGAAGAAAAAGAAAAAATAATTGAAATAAAAAAATTCTGTTTTTTAGAACTCTAATAAAAGTGCTTTTAAATACTTTTGTCATTCTACTTATTAAAATATGCTTTGCGAATGAAAATGGAGTCAAGTAACTAAATATTCGTTCGCAATAACTGTGACGGCACCCATATCTGTCGGATCCTTCACAATTAACAAAAAAGGAAAATTATAATCATTCTGATTTCAAATTTTTAGTAAAAATTTATCAAATATGTCCGTTTTAAATTAAACATACTTTTAACTTTTGATCCTTGATTGGATTCTTTTTCCATAGTTTCATCGATTTACTCATCCATTATGGAAGTTAGACGACAGCTATCGCAGAAGTATGTCGGTTGAGATTAATTTCAGTTTCGTAAATTTTATCTCTTACGCGTAACTTTCTCTTAATAATTCCCCTAGTAAAGTATTTTTCAACTAAAAATCACGATAGACATTTAAGTCGTGTTATTTTAGCATCCGTGCGTCTATTCAGTTCATTGCACCCACGCAACTCCCTAATTAAGGAACTGTGATCTTATAAAAAAATCTGAAATTTAACCCTCTGACAGGAGGGTCATTATGACCCTAATATACATGTTAAGTATGCTGGTTTTCAAAGGATGATCGACTCTAACCGAGCAATGTTTTACATTTCCCAAACTTTTTCGATTCTCAGCGTCCTAAATCTCTAAATCCAGATTTTTTCCCAGGCGCCCCATATAAAGTTCCAGCAAGCACTTTTTGCAAAATAGTCCATAATTCTTTATAGGTTGGGTGAAAATAAATAAAAAGCATTTAACTTCACATAAAAATTTACTTTAAAAAATTTGATAAATACAATAACCTTTGGAATGTGTGATCCTTTTGATCACTACACATTTTCTCAAAACGTGGAAGAGGCCTCGGTGCCCTAGCGGTAAGATCTAGCCCTCGGGACCGAAGCGTTCCAGGGTCGAAACCCGATTCCGTTGATAATCCACCGTGTATGGGGCCCGCTGTACGCAAAGTCAAACAAAATGGCTAAGCACCCTCCAGCTGGTGTGGTTCGGAATCACTTAGAAGAGAGGGTGTCAGCTCAGGCGGCGTCCTCGTCATCTGACCGCGGTTCAAAAGTACGACGTCCGCCCCAAAATAGCCCTCGTGTTACTTCAAAACGGACATTAATAAAACTAAATCGTGGAATTGAAATGCACTCGGAATGCACCCCATTTCCTTTTTCACATTAATTTTTGCGCGATATTTTAATTTTATGTCGGCAGCAGCGAAAATCCGGCTTCGCACAAATGAGAAGTAGCAAACAGAATTAAAATTCTCTAATCTGTAGCACTTTGGAGTTAATATTCATCTTTACTGAGTCACAAAACTTAGTGAATTCCACGCTGATAGCTTTTGTTTTTAATGAATTGTCACAAGGTAACTCAATCAGATTATCTTCTTCGGTGGTGTAGTCGCAAAATAAGCAGCACTGGAAGGCTCTAACCTGGGTGACAAAAATAACGCTGTTTTTAAGGACGTTTTCAAATTTTTTTAAAATTTATTTCTCTTGGAAAACAAGCAGTGCCGGAAATCTCTAACCTAGGTGACAAAAATATCGCTGTTTTAAGGACGTTTTCACATTTTTTTCTTGTTTATTTCTCTTGAAAAATAAGCAGTGCTGGAACGCTCTAACCTTGGTGACAAAAATAACGCTGTTTTAAGGACGTTTTCACAATTTTTTCTTGTTTATTTCTCTTGAAAAATAAGCAGTGCTGGAACGCTTTAACCTTGGTGACAAAAATAACGCTGTTTTAAGGACGTTTTCACATTTTTTTCTTGTTTATTTCTCTATAATGGACAATGGTATGCATTCGATTCAACCACGGAAGAGAAATGCAACTGTCCTATAACTAGAACGCTGGACGTTAACGGGTGAAAGCATTTTTCGAACTGGAAGTCTATAACTTAACTTAACATTAACTTAAAGGTTTAAAAATTAGCTATTGGACCACGATTAGAGTCGACACCCTGCATATGAATAGCAAAGAAACCAAATTATCTCCACAGACTTTAATTCCAATTATTATTAATGCTATAGAAAAGTTTAGGGGACAGCAAGAAGGAACGAAAATAATAGTTGATTCCAAAACATTCCATTCTGAGACAGAAACGCTGATAGGAACACAGAGCGTAATAGTTTTGATAACGATTTTAAAATTATCACATTCTTGAAACTGAAATCACCGAAAAACATTTTTTTTCAACTTACCTTGTTTTCTACTAATCCAAAGGTTTGATTTCTGAAAATGTACAATAAGAGAGTTCCATTAATTTTTGTTATGGAGTGTTGTAAACAATTTTTTTCATTACTTTCAGAATTATTCGGCTTTCTATTAATAGTATTTGAGATAAATCTTATCAACAGGTAAATTAAGATTTGTGTTTGAAGTACTGATAAGTCTTTTGAGTCTAATGGCAATACGTTCAACCGCATAAGATTTATGAAATTATTTTAATGCTATCTTTATTTTGCAGTTTTTGGAAATAAAATAAAGTTTATTAAATTATAGTTATGAATTTTATTCATAACTATAATTTAATTTTATAATCAACATTTTAAATATAAACTTTTTCGTTAAGTTTTGTAAACCGTAATGCAATACTCTATAGTATTTAAAGTATCCGACTACACTGTAAAAAAAATCCCGTAAAATTTACGGTTTTAAACTGGCAGCTGGGTTGGTTGTGCAAAACCGTAAAAGTTACGAAGTAAATCCGTACGCACAACGGTTTTTTACCATACATGAACAAGTTTTTCCCGTAAAAGTTACGAAGTAAACCCGTAGTCACAACGGTTTTTTACCGTATGAAATCAAGTTTTCTCCGTAAAAATTAAGTCATCGAAGTAAGTGCCGTCA